>AP028431.1:5603080-5754287 GCA_036509395.1 Antheraea yamamai | reverse complement strand
GCCGGAGGCCCATTTCCCCTCCCTTCCTCCCTCCCTTTCCCCCAAACAGAACGCCGGAGGTCCACCCCCCCTTCCTCTCCCTCCCTTTCCCCAAACACAGGCTGGCAACGCACTTGCGACTCCCCTGGTGTTGTTAGTGTCTATGGACAGTGGTGACCACTTAACATCAGGTGACCCACCTGTTCGTTTGCCACATATGACATAAAAAAAAACATTTTTTTTTTAAAGAATTGATGAAAAACATCCATTAATATAAAATTAGACATACTAACATATTTTTTTAATATATTCAAAAAAGTATCACGAAACTCTGAGAGGGACGCTATCAAACCAAATAGCTGGCTTTTTTAACACGACCGTTCGTAAAATTATTATCATCTCTGTGAACTCGGTAAATCTAAGATTTACTTTTTGTGATTTTTTGCAACTTTGAGATTAATCCGTAATATTTTTTCTTTTGTCTAGGTGTTCACTGATTGAGGCTTTCAACCTTGAAATTACTGGGGAAAACTAAATAAATACCTCGCATTTATAAGGTAACTTTATATAAATTATGATTAAAAACACCATTTATATACTGCATCTTGATCAATGTACGAATATCTATATCTATAGATACAATAAGAATGTAAATCTAATGTATCTATACTTTTTAGATTTTTCTATAGAAAATTGTTGCAGGTTTCTAGAAATGAGTACTAAAATACATTTTAATCAATTTTAGAAACGTCTATCTGTCTGTTTGTATCAACACTCATCACTGCTAAAATACTGCGTTCACGATAAAACCTTTGAAGAAAATTATAAAGCATGTCTTCGAGTAACATTTAGTCCTTCTTTTATTAAAATTGTTCGGGCCTATCAAAAGTTATTGTATTTTTAATGACGACGCGACTTGGAGATGAGAGAAAACTAGATAAAGAAATGGACTTAATACATTCTGAGTACGTACCACCAATTTGCTGTTTTTTTTAATAAATTATTCTTTAAAATAATATTATTACATTTTCATAGCTTCCTGTGTTTCATTTGTTAATTTCATTAAAAAAAATAAACTTTATAAACTTTATAATATGCAGTTTTATATGTAGCCCCATGTTTAGTTTGTTTAGTTGTTCTTTTTACAACAAGAAAAGAAGAAACTGCACCGCTTACATGTAACGATTAATATAACGGTACTTGGAACACAAACTTTTATGAGTGTGTCCTTTTATAATTGTTAGCTGTAAAGCCTTCCGTAATTTATCTATACATAAATGCTTAACAACAATAGTACAGTAAGATAGATATACTTAGTTATTTAAGGTTTTAGATAATAGTATTATTGGATTACAGTAAACCACATTATGCTTCAATTACCTTAGTTTTGAGGCAATTTTACGTACATTTGAGAGGTACTCCCACTTGAAAAACCTTTATTAGCACTGTCTCTAGCCCCCCTGCTTGATATTTAAATTTTAAATTGGTGTGAATAGTATCTCAATTAAACTTATATTTTTTTTTGATTGCCTATACAATTAGATGTTATAGTTACACATATCCCATGCAATTGTATGTTCGTGCAATATATGTATAGCATGAGTTACATTTTGCGAATTGTAATGCTATCACAATTTAGAAGTGGAAGTCAAAGAATGTTGTTTTATACATAGCAGGTGATTCAGATTAATTATATTATATAACACATTATTATTCCTATCATTCTAAAAATAGGAGGAAATGCATAAAATATAAAAAGACCTAATCCTGTCAAGGTTATAAGCCATAATCGTTCAATACAAAAATATAAATAATTCACCTCTAGAATTTAATCAACGAACGTAAGAAAGTTCATCTTGAGGAAATCTTAGATTTTCCTTTCGAATGGTCGATTAACATGCAAATTGCGTATTAATTCTAGTGAAATGGACGGGCCGTTAAAAGTTAATGTACGAGGATCAAGGATCTTTCCCCTTGTAGGAGATACGCTGATGATTTAACTGCTGGCAGACATAAATTACTATTATTATCCACTTAAATTTAATTATTAGACAATGCTGGAGGGTTTACCGACATTTATGAAGTTATATTTGAGCGAAGTATTCGATATTTAAATATCAGTTATAGCGGCCGATAAATAATCTTTAAAAACCGAATTTTTTATAAATACTTTTATGTATTGAACTAGATGGTACCAACTATTTTCTCTCTTTGTATCCCATATTATCTTAACCTCTTGCGCTGTTAATTAATCAGTAAAAGTATGTGCCCATCCCACCGGAAAACTGCAAAGGCATTTACTTGTTAATTGTCAGACTTTGACATTTAGCTGGACCGAGACCACTACAGATAAGTGTGATTATTATTCTTTTAATTAAAAATAATTCCTATTTTTTTTTAGTATAGAAAGTAAATTATCACACACATGTACCTATTCCACGTGAAAATAGTGCAAGCGGTTGACGATATGTTTTGTGTAGAGTGGAAACAATCTAAGCACTACATCACTCACCTCACTTTCTCACGGCAAGAAAACAAATATTGCTGATTTTGACCTTTTCTATAAAATATCGTAATTCCTTAAAAATTTAACAACTTTATATTAAACTAGCTATTCCCGCGATTTCGTCCACGTGAAACCTTATGAAAAAATACAGCTCTTAATAAAACAATCCGAATTTATTAAGTCCTTATCTACTTTTCTCTCGTACTAAGTTCAGCTGTCATTCAAATTACAGTAACTTTTGATAGAGTGGACCGATTTTAATGAATCAAAGTACTAAGTTACTCTCCAGGTATATGCTTTATGATTTTCTTTGTGAGGTTTTATTGTGAATCTAGATACTTTAGAAGTGATGCGTGTTCATACAAACAGACAGACAGTCAGACATTTTTAAAAATCATTGAAAATGTATTCTAAAGTGTATTTTAGAACTTATTCCTAGACACCTGAAACAATTTTTTTCACGAAAATCGAAAAAGTACAGCCAATGCTAAATTTACCATTCTTATTATAGGTATAGATATAGATAAGAGGTATAGATTAAACTATTGTGATAATTTTAAAATGGACCGAGTGTCAATTCATAAAACCCAGAAAAATCGATCGACATCTCTCCGTCCAATTTAGATTGAAATAAAAATTTTCAATTGATGAAAAGAAAGCCACGCGCGAAGTTACTATAGTCGCGGTAGTGCGTTGTAGTCGATGGCACTATATTCTAAATTTGCAGTGTTTCAAATTTTGAGCTTTAGTGAAGGAAAACGTGATGAAACAGTAGTATGGTGCTAGCTTTTGTTAACCACCACCGGGCTGTCACCCTTAGGATAACAATATCGCAAAACACCTACAGGCGTACTCCTGAATTACATTTGGAAAGAAGTTCCCCTCTAAGTTTCGCGTATTACTATCGTACAGTAGATAATCCTTAATTATCCTAAATCTATAAAGTATTTAAAAAACATGTGAAACCTCTTTTTTCCATCACTGCAATAAAAATGTCTAATAAATACAAAATGTACAACGAAATATAACTCGTAGAAAATTTAACAATACATCGTAAATGAAATAGGATTTTGATATTTTCTCAAAATTTGATTCCCCAATAAAGAAAAGCTGCAACAGCGAAATAGAACGACATTTCTGCAGTTGGTAGTTTCATTGTAACAAGGCGACCTGCTCCGGTATAAAATGCTGTATTTTATCATTCTTTAGAAAATCCACCTCCAGGTAAGATTCTTACTGAAAGTTCTTGGAATTTACGTAAATTGTACACGCTTTGGTAGTACATTATTATGGACGTATAAGTTTCATTGTTTTTATTTTAAAAGGTAATATTAATGTTAGAAGTATGTTTATATAATTTAGACAACAAGATAATAAATATAGTTTTATATTATGTTAGATATGTACCCAATACTGTTGAATGAGCAATTCTTATATTTTATCTCGGAAAGGGTTTTAATGATTTGTAAGAAATTTTGTATTTAGTTAATTTTTTACTATAGCAGTCCTAACTAATTATATAACTAACTAGCCGACCCGTGCCCACTTCGTTGGGCGGTAATAGGCATTATCAAGCTACAACTTTTCTTTAGCCCCAAGTTACATATATATCTCATAATTAAGGCAGCGTTCGTAAGAAACGTTTTTGTTCGACCATTTTTCTCCGACTCCCCCACATTATCCCTGACAACCTCACAAACTTTACCTCGTACATATTTTTAGAGTAGATTATAGATAATATAATTAGTTAATAGCTTCTGCCTGCGACTTCGCACGCGTGGAATAGTTATTTCGGGCAAGACGCAGCGGAAGCTCTCAAAAAAAAAAAACATCTCGATTTTGAAACATTTTTCATCTGTGCTCCGCTCCTATTGGCCTTAGCGTGATGATATATAGCCTATAACCATTCTCGATGAATGAGCTATATAACACTGAAAGAATTATTCAAATCGGACCAGTAGTTCCTGAGAGTACCCCTTACAACGCCACAACGCCTCTTCCCACAACGTCACAAACTTTACCTCTTTATAATATTAATATAGATATGAATTTGTTTGTTTATTTCTTATGGGTTCACTACTAACTATTCAATCGAACATCTTGATATTTTACATACACGTTACGGTACGTAAAGGACATAAGGTACTTTTCATTAAGAACAAAAGTGGTTTTCCCGGGGGTCAAATCATATTAACACGAGCGAAGTTGCGGATAAAAGTTAGTTTCCTATATATCTGTTTCTTTTACAAGACACCGAATTCATAATCAAAGAGGAAAGTGACCAACCAAATATGGGATAGTACCCTAGTATGCAGTAAGGTAGCATTTCTCTTAAAACGGAAATCACACATGCAACAAATAATTATTGTCTCTATCTTTCTATACCCATTCGTGCGTACAGGTTGTAGCATGTCAGTCAAAAAACCATTTCCGTCGTTGTGTTTTGTTTTGTCGCTACCGCATAACTTTCTCAGGTATGTAAAAAATGCACATTTTCCGTACAAAAAGTGCAGATAAAGCATCGTTTTTTCTAGCTTGTAACCATTGTTCACAGATGTTATTTTGTAGAATTTAAGTGGCTGTTTGTATTTATTCCTTTCTTAAATATAAGAGTATGTCAGCAATTGAAAGTTGTTGGAATCAATTATGGACGGATAACAGTATCCAATTATGGACTACTACGATAATTGGCTCTTATATGTATCGGCTGATTTGAAGATATTGTTAATTATATATTTTTGATGTTTTATGAAGAATGGTGGGCATCAACTTAAAGACAAAGCGAAAAGAATGGAATTCAGAGAATATGGCCGAAGCTATAAAATTAGTAAGAGAAATGTTTATTAAAGAGCTGCAAAACACTTTGATGTGCTAAGATCTACCTTGTTTCGATTGACTACCAGAAAGACTAATATTTTAGTAGTATATTTTTTTGTGGTATACTAGTTTCCAATGATATCATGGGGTAACATGAATCGGATTCCTCACGTGTTTGTCCTGGGTATATAAAAATTGCACTAGGCCAGAGTCTGGATTTGTAATTTTTGGAAATAATTTTTATTCCTTTCTATATTATACCAAAGTGTTAAAAGAGTCTCATATAAGTTAAGGTTATTTTTCTATAGTGCCTATAGTATTCCATATTTGGGGTACCTATTCCATATTCAGGTACCTTTATCATTAATTAGTTTTTGAAAAAAAATCTTACTTATAACTGATCAACATAACCAACAAATGTTACAAAATAAAGTGCAAATATATGGTTGTTAATAATTACTACAGAAAGTGTTTTTATTTATAACATTTGTGCAAATTATGCGTAAAAACAAAATGGTATTCCATATTTAGCCACTTTCCTCTAATAAATTCAATGATTTTGTTTAGAATCCCTGTTTTATGTACTATTAAATATTCACGTATCATTAAATAAGCACAAATTTATGCCCAAAAAACTTATTATATAATACAACATTTTTATTTTTACTTTATATCACATAAATACTAATACCATTACACTGTATTCTTCGTTATTACTATTCAGTAACAGTTTTGGCTTATTATAAATAAGATTAAATTAAGAGAATCACTCACTTGTAAAAGGCAAAAATTGTAATCAACAGTATTGAAAAATAAATATATTTAAATTGTAGAAAACGTACTTATTTTTCCTATCTGAGGCACAATATGCTCACACCTATCAAACTACTTCACACAACTTTGACCGCCGGCTTTGCGGTACGACCCTTTTACCACACTACGATTACCGTTGGACTGTACTTTCGAAATAACCTGAAACTTGTCTAATTGGTCGTGGTCAACCTACTACTTCAATAAAGAAGAATGAAAATGGCGTAACAATTTTCATAAAACTAGTTTTACTCAGATGTATTCCCAGTGCTCTTAATTATTTTATTCCGGCTATATGATAATTGTGATTTAGTTTTTATAATATAGACAAAAACAAGTTTATAAGCAACATAGGCTACATTATGTATGTAGGATGTATGAGAGGATGACCTTTGCCTATTACAAATAAAAATTATCTATGGTCTACTCTATTGGTATAGAGTGGACGATGATGGGAAAGAGATACAGTTATAAACGCGCCAAGAGTGTGAGTGAAAGAGATGATCGGAAGTATGTTACGGAATCGAAAGAATGATGACGTAGAATTTGAACAATTATTAACTGTGTTGATTATTGGCGGGAACTTAGTCTGTCTTATTTATTATAGTGACGTTTAAATTTTATTTTGTAATGTTGTTGTTGTTGTTGTGCACAAGTGAAGTGGATTGACAATAATACCACTGAACGGAAATTCTAGATGTCACAAATACTACCCGGAAAGCTCTAACAAGTGGGGCCGCCATCTTGTCAGAACATAAAAATTATCGCACGACACTTGTAATATTATTACCTACTCGATAATGGCAGTAATAATCAGGGTTGTAATTGGTTGTAAAATATATATTTTTTTAAATTACGTATTTTTCTTCTTCTGTTTTATTCTTGGCAACCAGTCTTCTAGTAGACTATTACTGCCATTGTCAAGTCAAAATCAAAATATACTTTATTCAATTTAGGCCCTGAGAAGGCGATTATGAACGTCAAAGCTACCACAGGTTCGGAAAACAACCCAGTCATCGAGAAGAACCGGCAAGAAACTCGATCTGGTTTATCATTTTATGTTATATATTTTTACAATAACATAAACATTTACATTCGTTATTAGTGGATGCACAGAGAGGGGCGTCATTTCCAGACGTCACAATCGTTCACATATTGATTCACCCTATAATAAAGCCTTTAGATATTAAAACCCGCTTGACATGGTTTTTGAACTCACTATCCGGCAAATCGGTAATGTGTTTTGGGACTTGTTATAAAACCTAATACTATTACCTAAAAAACTGTTTTTGGACTTAGTGAGTCTGAAGCATGGAATGAACAATTTGTTGCTGTTTCTAGTATTTAAACTATGCTGGTCTTTTACCAGATCCTGCATATCTAAGTTTTTGCGGACATACATTAAATTATCAAGAATATATTGGGAGGGCAGAGTTAAGATACCGAATTCCTGAAACTTAGTCTTTAATGATTCGTGAGGCCTCATATTATAAATTGCTCGAACTGCTCGTTTTTGTAATAGAAATATGGTGTCCACCTCAGCGGCTGTCCCCCACAACAAAATACCATAAGACATTAAGCTGTGGAAGTAAGCGAAGTAGACAACCCTAGCAGTGGCAATATCTGTTAGCTGGCGAATCTTTCTAACTGCAAATGCAGCAGAACTTAATCTTCCCACCAATTTTTTTACGTGAGACCCCCATTGTAATTTCGAATCAGTGTAATACCCAAGAACACAGTATTGTCAACTAAGCCTATTAGATTCCCATACTACATAAACGGAACAATATGCATACACATTACAACAATACAACATATTACATACATATATAAAGGGAACATTAGGCAAGGTAAATCTTATACATTTTGTTTTGTCGGCATTAAGCAATAGATTATTTAACGCAAACCAATTGGAAATTTTATTTAAAGTATTATTTAGGTAACTAAGCTCTGAATCTATTATTTTTACCTGAACTATAAGTGAAGTGTCGTCCGCGAAAAGAACCATGTCAGCACAGTTATCAACCCACTAGCGGTAAATCATTTTTATATACCAAGAACAAAAACGGCCCTAAAATAGAACCCTGTGGGACGCCAATTCGAGTCACTAATCCCGCTGACGTTATCCCGTCTACAGTAACTTTGTGACAACGATCTTCTAAATAGGAGACTAGAAGGTCGACAGAAGCTCCACAAACACCATAGTGTTTTAATTCCAAAATAAGGGTACTATGGTCAACGCAGTCAAAAGCCTTAGACAGATCACAAATACACCAATTGCATCCTGTGATCCCTCCCAAGCTCGAAAAATATGACTGAGTAATGTTGCACCAGCGTCAGTAGTTAATTTTGATTTTGTGAAACCAAACTGTCGACCATCCAGAATCTTTTGCGCTTTAAAATATTCTAATAATTGTTTAAGCATAATCTTCTCGAAAATTTTGCTTAAGGACGGCAGTACAAAAATTGGTCTATAATTTCCAAGATTACTCCTACAGCCTGATTTAAACAAAGGAACCATTTTACTTATTTTCATTAAACTAGGGAAGGTTCCTTTTGCTATAAACTGATTAAAATATTAGCCAAATATGATGAAATATTGATAATTAAGGTCTGTACTACTATTACCGACATTCCCCAAATGTCTTCGGTATGTTTCATGTTTAAGAGTTTAAAAGTCCTTATTATTTTAAGTGAGTAACGATATTATAAGTTTCGTGATATAATTTCAATGAACTAACAAGATGGTGGCCATCTTGTTAGAATTTCCCTGGGAGCTTTAGTGACAAGTCAGAATCAATGCTCCGTGGTATTATTTCCGATCCACTTCACTTGTACACAATAACCAAACTATATTACGTAAAGCACCACCAACATTACGCAATATAGAGCTAAACAACACAAGATTATGGATAAAATAAAAAGACCACTACATGCCATACCAAGATCTCGCCAAAAACTCTCTGACGTATTTTTGTAACGAAAAGAAAATAAAAATAGATATATCACAGGATCTGCAAGAAGTATATATAAATAAAGAGGTTTGTCAAAGTTTTATCGACTTTTACGTCTTCTAAGATTAATAGAAAAATCTTCTTCGAGGGTATCAGATTGTGAATTAACTGGCTGTGAATTAACTGAAGTAATTAAATCGCTCTCCTGGGTAATTTTCAACTGTATGATTTTCATCCGAGTCTCATTTTGGAACGGAATGAATGATATTTAATTTATTTTAATTTTATTTCTTCGAAATCTAATTAAAATTTTAATTACTTTATTTTAAAAAACGTAAACGAGTTTAAAACAATATGTATTGTATTTCTTTAATTGTATGTACGTTTTATTGGATACAAAAGCTTATACTAATTGTCACTTATTAAACATACATTATCAACAACATCTATAGTGACAGTACCAATCTAGTCGATTGGTTGCCAAAAATAAACTAAACAAAAGCTATGTTGGTGGAATAATCGACTACAACATATGTTCTTACTATGTATAAATATTAGCTACACCCGCAGCACCGCACGCGTTTTTTTTTTAATTGTATTAAAGAAATATAAAATTGTATGACCATGTACAATTATAGAAATGCTCTTTAAAAACAATTGTAAGTAAGACACGCACGCCACTTACAGTAACATGTAAGTATACATTAGATATATAAATACTAACAGTGTGTCAAATAAGGTTTATCATCAACAACATATTTGGAACCTTAACCCACCATATAACTACCTCAGTGCTCATTTACACTGTATAAGGAACTAATGAAACAATGACTTAAAGATGTTATTATCATGATACATATGCCCATATTGTCAATAAGTAATAATCAAATATCTTTTTAGAAAAATCCCTTCTATCTTCAAAATTACTATTAATAATTATAATGTTAAATTGTATACAATGAATGAGCTAACGTCTTGAAATCTTGCATAGAGTTGCAAAAGTCAATATAATTCAAATTACATGCATAGATACAGATATATGAATTTTAATTATATTTATTCTTGGAGTCCAGTACAGCGCATGTCTTATGCACATGTTTACAGTGAACAACATATTTTTTATGCTAAATCGAAGTCACTGGAACAGCTAGTTTAAAATAGAATAAACTAAATTACTTCCTATAAGGTCAGCTATCTTCCGGTAAAAGTCCCGTGAAAATCGGTCTAACCGTTTTGGAGATAGCACTGCGGGCGAAGCCACTGTCAACAGCTAGTCTAAATTAGAGTAGCCTAAGTCACCCGCTGTAATTTCAGCTATCTGCCAGTGAAATTTCTGACAAAATCAATCCAGCCGTTCCGGAGATTACCCGGAGCAAACAGACAGATCGACAAAAAATTTATAAATTGCGTTTTTTGTTATCATTAGCGTGCATACTTTCATACCCGAATCAGTAAAAAAATGTTATTTTGATATTACATACAGACACTTCATTTTTATTATATGTATAGATAACAGAGAATTCCTGTCACTCTACAAAGTTCGTATATCAATAAATAATAATATTTAAAAATACCCGTTATAAATACATAAAAAATATCCGCAAGTCAATTTTAGATGTATATTCAGAAATTATTTTATTGTATTCGATTATTTAGATGTAACCATTAATCAGTAATAATAACACATTAAAGATAATTAAACGGTCGAATAATTATAATACAATTAGTTTCTCTGGTACCATGAAATATGTGTTCCTGTTTCATTTTAATTGTTTTAATTAGCCGTATACAGGTGACGTATAATAAATAATGACAGTATTTAAATTAAATGTAATGGTAATTAGCTTAAAATCGAAAAACCTTCATTATAACATGTATAATTAATTTAAACCATTCATTATTACTAATTTAATGAGTACTACTAATGACACCTTGTTTGAAATAAAATAAAAGTGTATGCTTAGTTATTTGAAAAAAAAAACTATTATGTTACCTATTTCATAAAAATAATTAATCGATAAACGTAGATTTTGAACTATTTTAAATTTAGAGTTTGTGATAAATAATTATCACCCTTTTTATGTCATAGCAGGCAAACGAACAGATGGGTCACCTGATGTTAAGTGATCGCCACCGTCCATAGACACTAACAGCACCAGGGTAGTCGAAAGTGCGTTGCCAGCCTGTGTTTGGAGGAAAGGGAGGGAGAGGGGAGAGCAGAGGGGAGATGGGCCTCCGGCGCTCTCACTGACCTAACGAAACGCAACAATGCAAGCACTGTTACTTCACATCGGTTTTCGATGAGAGGGTTGTACTACCCCGGTCGAGCCGACTCATTCGTGCTGAAACCAATAATAGCTTCAGCGTGGCTCTACCACCTACACGAACTGGAACCCGGTTTATGGAGTCACTTTGCTCGTCCTGGCAAATAACTATGTATTTATTTGTGAAAAAAAAAACTATTCAAAATTCTTAAGCAGATCCACTAGTCCTATAGAAAATAGCCCCCATATAATCTATGCAAATATATTTTATACTAGCTGTGCCCGCGATTCCGTCCTTTTGGAAACTAATGTAAAAAACAGTGACTAATAAAATCATCAAAATATATTAAGTGTATTATTTAATTCGCGTCGTCATTAAAACTATAATAACTTTTGTTACAGTGAATCGATTTTAATGAAAATAAGATTAAAAGTTAGTTGAGGATATGTTTTATCGGTTTTATCGTGAACGCTGTTCTTTAGAAGTGATGCGAGTTCAAGCGAACAGACATTTCTAAAAATGATTGAAATATATTTTATTACATATTCCAAGATACCTGTAACAATTTTTTTCACAAAAATTTAAAAAGTACAGACGATAGTTTTACACTCTTATTATATGTATAGATAGTACTGACTGAGTCTTGTCCACTTAGTTGAGCATTAAAATTTGACAAAATAAATTTGAAATGCAAAAACGAGCATATAGCTAGGAAAAAATACACTTCCAATGGTCATAGTCCAATGCCCATACATTCAGTACTTTTTTTCAGTTCTAAGACTTTCAAAAGAAATAGATAAATAGATACAAATGTAGTAAACCTAGGTGCAATGACCGGTGCTGCCCGAAAGCTGCAAGGGGCGACCCGAAGTTAATAACCTTCGATAGTAAAACGAAAAATAAACCCTTTTGTATTGTCCATGCTGTTCCCACGATCACTTTCACTTCACCCGATGGTCATTGAGACTGTGCTTTAACATAGACGCGTAGAGGATTGAGTATAATTTTTGTATTTTTCTAGATAATTAGGTCAAATATTAAACACCTGTTTTTTAATTGATTTAGAACGAGTATCGAGTGCCGAGTATCCTCGATAAATATTGCTACTGTCTAAAGTTTCAACCTGTATATTATTAAATGGGTTTCTGTGTTCATAATTAACATAATTTGGAGGTTTAATTTAAAAATTCCAACAACATTATTTCCTAAATTACTAATCCGAGTTCGGCTACGGAGACACCTATCAAATTACATGTGTGGTCGTTACCAATGAGATAGGGTCTGTAATAAATCCCAAATCTCTTTTAGCTACCATAACAACAGTGTGTATACAATACAGCCGAGTTCGGATAATGTACGGAGTGAAAACAATATATAGAAATCAACAGTATAGTAAGTTATGTTTATGATTAGGGTTCATTATATTTACTCTTATTAATACTGAATTTTTCTCCAGACATATAAACAAACTGTATTATTAGTGTTCGTCTAGAACATCAATAACTAACTTTTTTTCGCGGTTTCGCACGTGTTAAAGTAGTTTTGTCATATCCCTTGGGAATAATATTTTCTCTGGATGATTCGTTTTTGTTTATATCATTGTTATATAAACGTCATTGTTATATTATATATTGTAATTGTTATATAAATTTAAAATAAATGTCATTTTTCTCATTACGTGTCGTATGTCTTAATAGAGCATAACAAAGTGAATTCACTGAACCTGATAGTAGAATATATGGAAGTCCCCGCTGTTATTATGACCTGCAATTCTCTCAATTGTTGAATTTAAATTGTCTTATTATTTGTCATTGTCGTTTGACAATTCAAAAGAAACTTATTGTCATTCGTTTAACAACATGAGCATGGATTCCTACCAACCTACGAAGGCGAATTCACGTGTCAATGTGTGTTTACCTTTTTCTTGCTTTCTACTAATCATTACTCTTAAAGTCTATTTAATCTTCTAAACTAAATACGTACGTCTATTAGATTACATACAGTACCCGACATATGATTTGGCACGTCGGGGAAAAGAGAGAGATATCCGGCTAATATCGGCATGCTTCGGTTTAGTTACGATATCTCTCTGTCGCACAGGGTGGTGACTGTGATAGAAAAAGACAACGCTATACGAAACAGAACTTAGCCGACTATGTATATAATATGTGTCTAATCAAAAACCAGGAGCTGTACCGTCTTATATTAGTGTTACAAGGTAGTTCCAGATCTCACATTATTCTTATCCTATTCATAGGAGTATGTAAATATATATTAAAAATCGAGTAAAATTGTAATAAAACTGAAGTGCTTACTGTTTGTCAGAGCGATTCGTTTAATTGCTTAAATGATTTTTATGGGAATATAATACAAAATTTATGAAGTTTTCACAAAGCAGGTGCTACGCAGTTCTCATAAAAAAGACAAACCATAAAATCAATACAAATTGCGTGTAACAGCAGGTATTAAATAAATGGATATATTATATAACGTCGTGTGTGAATGTACCTGTTGAAGGTATTATCAACGATCGTTGCTAAAAATTCACAAGGTGCTTTACTGCTTATTCTCTATATCGACTGAGATCGCTGGTACGCCGGACAACGGTCGCGATGGTGCTGATTTATGATTGCATATATTCGAACACTCCGTATTTATGTGCCGACTGGCTTATTCTAATGTAGGCACAGGGTGTTCCGTCGCATAGGTAATGCGACCACGACTATCTATTTTTCTCTTTCGACGCTGTATTGAATATTCGGTAAAAATGAAGGCTTTTTAATGCTTCTAGCTTTGAGTGCCTTGAGTGTTCGTTACTAACTTTACGTTAAAGAACTAAATAACTAATAACGAAATAAATAATAACGAACCGATTATATAAAATATACATTTTTATAAACTATATCTCTTTTCTAACCGGTTATATTTCCTTACAATGTATTTCACAAATGAATATCGTGATTCAAATATAAATATAGTGTATACGAAATATTTTTTTTTAATCTGAGTTAAAAATATTTATAATGTTACATAAGATATTAGGTATTGTCTAAAATTGACACTCATTATATTTTGTTTAAGTCATCACATCTGAGAAAGTATTATCCACTGGTCTTATAAAAAAATATAGTGGATTTTTTTAATCAAGTTCTCTCAATAGACTGCAGAACGAGTCCATTAATTATGTGAGTTAAAAATGTTAGAAGGTTCAGACAAAATCTCACCAAACTTCCTTTACAAGGAGTTAATAAAAATTTTACACCAACTTTTTAATTTTTCAAATATACAAAACAATACAGATAACATAGAAGATATCAGAATTAATGATTAAATATTTAGCGACATGAGCAAGATCAAGGTCTAATTAATTTAATTGTTTATAAACTTGAAAAATCTCATCTTTAGTAGAAGAGGTACTTAACATCTTACATACAGGGAAGAAAAGTCCAAGTAAAAATAAAACAGTATGTGAATTATGAACGCCCCTAAACAATTTTCTGTGTTTTTTTTCAAACTTACGGCACAACGTATGGCAACAAACTGAAGGGTGCTAAAGTGATAGAACTTCGGCTTGCTCTGTTACCTTGAATACAACAAACGCGAGACGAACTAAGCTTACCAACTTAGCTAAACTAATCATACTTGTATGCGTTAGTGAGACACATATGCGAATCTACATGTATGCATACACGTGTACACTTTACATGTATTTCAAGTATATTAGAATTTTGGCTAAGCCTTAAATACAATTTTCTATTCCATAATATCTCTATTTTAGTAATTTAAGCCTGTTTAATATGTAATACCGCTTCGATATAATAGAGTTTCTATAGGATTTATCTGTTAAATTAAATTTACATAAATTCTTCGAGCTGTGGTATGAAGGTTAGGTTGTTTTTAGAATTGAGTCATTGATAGCATTAGATACTTTTATATCGCAAAGTATTTATTAATTTCTATAGAAACTTTTGTATCTAGAATAACCATAGCATTCACCTTTGGAACTATAAACCGGGAAAGTTACGAATACACTTAAATAGTTTTCATGATTACTTCATACTATTTCTCCTTCCTCATTTTAGTAAAGTTAATAATCATTACAAGTAAGTAGATCTCCACATGATAACATTTGCCGGTTGAAATTAAACTAAGGGTACTTAAGGCCAGCATCAGGTCCGAGTTGACCGTACTTAATGCGGTCGCAGTTCATTACCGTTTGCGGTTAATTCAACATCTGCTATTACTTTTATGTCGGCCTGCGTACTTTATACCCGGCAGCACCGTGAGGGTTAATGTTCCATTGCTGTTTGTAATTTTAAACTTTATCACTCATTACATTAAGAATTTAATCACAAAGTTGAAAAAAAAGTTAACAGTTCAACGTGTGCCTCGGATATAGCCACGCCTGTTTGTCCCTTTGTTCGAGATAAACTCAAAAACTACTAAACGGATTATCATGCGGTGTTCACCAGTAGATGATAGGATGATAGGTAGTGATTCACGAGGAAGGTTTAGGCATAGTATAATTTGTCATGGTTTCTTTTTATTATCAGGGCGGGACAACGTCCGTCAGGCCCGCTAGTATGAGAATATTTCTTACATTTTTTGCATTAATTTTATCTATCTATTTAAAAAAGATAAACGAGATCATGCTTCATGTGAGTGAACTCGCATGAATTTTCTCTAATATGTGACAGGATCTAGTTAAATCCGAACGAATCTACCGTGCAAAATTGTATTTTTCCCTCAGATCATTATTTCAAAGAAGCACTGTTAATCGATTATCTTTCCATATTTATAAAATATTCATTGATTTCACATTTTATTCAAATGAAAACGACACTAGTTACCTTTTGTAGTTTGATAGTTATATGGACCAAATATAATATATATAATTGAAATTAGTTTTAAAATACGCTTCTAACCGTATATATGCTTAAAACGAATGTAAGCAGCAACAGACAAAACGTGATTTTGTAAATTTTGTAAAAAACTTTGTATTGACATTTCTGCAAAAAAAATATAAGTTAGCTTTCTGGCTCTTTTGTATTTAATCAGTGAATTATACTAGCTATCGTCTCATTTGAGATAAAAAGCTTCTAATTAAAAAAAATAAAAAAATAATAGCCGAGAAAACTATAAACTCCCCTAATGGTCATAGTCGTATGCTGATACCTTCAGTAGTTTAACTGTATTTTCATTATATATATTGAAGTTAGATAGAAATTATGATAAAAGTAATTTTTATAATAAAGTTTCATTTTAGACAACTAATTTCTAAAAACAAAAATACATTTGAAATTTACTATAATAGCAAATACGTAAACAGAACTGAAATACCGGTTGGGATTAGATCCAATAACCTGCGATAGAGTGGGCTATTTCCCGTGCCTCAGTCGAATGAGCAAATAGATCCACACTCATACCTTTACGTTCGGAGCTCTATTACTCTCAAATAAAGTGGAACAGTTATGAATTATAACATTGTTTATTATCTATGTGAATATGTGTGTGTTAGATGTAAATTCACAGGAGTTTCATTTCAAAATTAATTAGATAAACATTCTTTTGCTTTTGTAAGAACTACAGACGCACGCTCCATTACAACATATAATATATAGATTACAAATATATTAGGAACATCTTTATTCATCTGCGCCAAATCGGTTATTATCGGTTCCAATTTTATTTCCAGATCCTAAAAAATTTAATAAACCTAGAACCCGATTGTAGCAACACCAACCGTGCCCAATTTTTTATTCCAAACTATCCTATATATATTGACAAGTAATGTCTTCCCGCTATCCTCTGGGTTGCTCCTCTGGCCCTCACCTCCGCCCCCAATTTATTATTCTCGCAACAACGCAATAATTTTACCGGCTTATAGTTTTTATTTACCGTTGTCTTCTAACCAACTCCATCAATTAATATGCTGTAAAAAGTACACTTTATGTCCACGAAATTTTCATTTTGATTTAGCTATTTGTTTTAATAAGAGTTTGTGAAGTATACATAAAACCTGTATCGAATAACTTTAGTAATTTGTAATTGTAACATTTATTTTCTTTTTCACATAAAAACAATTTTTATGTCTGAGATATTAAACTCAGAAATATGATGTCTCGTACATACCTTTTTGCGTTTATTAAAATCAGATGGACGTAGTATATTGTTAGGTAAAATATCATACAATAAAATACTAAATTGGGGCAATTGAAAAAAATATGTTCTAGAGTACCTTTATCCGACCCACATTCACATGTTCAGTTATCCCTGATTCTGAGCTCTGCAAGATGAACTGGACAGCACACTTCTACAGATAGATCGTCAGTCTACAGATAGTAGAAGCAGCAAGCTTGTAACAGTTACGAAACTTATAGAGCCATGGTTTACCGGGAATATATCCGGAAGCATATGATTTGCCTTTAATTTGATTGGATACATTCCAGTTTGAGTTCTATAATGCAAACAAATCAGTCTTGTTTGGAGAGGATAAATCCTGAACATAGGTTTTATAGTGATCAAAATATCCAGTCTGGATATTTTCTTTAGCAAGAAGTTCAATAGCTTAATTACCCTGAATCCCACTATGTCCATGCCAGAACTACATAAATTCCTAAACAATGACAATGATACAAATGGAATTTAATAATGATGATAACTGGGGACTTTAGAAGAAATCGAACTATGCTGAATAGTTTGTAAGCAACTTAGAGAATCTCTCAATGTGATAGTTTGATCTAATTTATGTGATAATACATATTTGATAGCTCCTAATATAGCAACTACTTCACCTATGTAGGTGGAGAATAAAGAAGGGTATTTATTATCTCTTTATATTACTAGTGTAGATAAAAACGATAATGTCATTGCCGAATGTCACGAAATTTCAAAAAATAAATAAAAACAGCGTAAGCTATTTGAACCTAATGTGGCTAATTCGGAAGCCGAGGGGTAAAACAGCTAATTATATTTAATTGAAATATGTCAATTATGTAAAAATAATATAGAAATGTAGTGTTAAAAGTTACAATAAGAACAAAAACCCTTTCTTTCTGTAAGGCAAACAATTTCATTAATATATTTAAATAAATCATTTCTATATATATATTTTTTGAGCCAGCAACCCTCTCGGGTATCCCCAGAACACCCTACTTAATTATTATCACAATCCGATCAGTAGTTTCGGCATGCATTGAGGACAAACATACAAACATTGTTTTTTATATATAAGAATAAGAAAGAAGAAAAAGATTAGTTGCATGCCCCAGTTTCCCACAGGTGTACGAATGAGGACGATTCGATAAATCTCAACAATTTAACAATGCAATTTTAGCAACAATTTTGATTATTGGTTTCCTAAAACATTTATCCATAAAATTTACATGAATAATACTTCTTACTACAATCCAATTATACGTTTGACTCGTTTGTATAATATGCTCTCATCCAAGCATTTCCCATTAAACATATTTGAACAGTGAGCTTTTATATTCAAAAGGACAGTTAAACACACTTTATATCCATGACTATTTAAACAGCGTTTAGTAAATTATATTTCAATATTTTTGATTATAACTGCCATCTTGTTTTATTTTCCATAGATTAATTTTAATTTTTATAAATGAATTCTTGTCCATTTATCTTTATTTTATTTTTTTTTGCTTTGTCAAATGTTTATCAATATTCACCGTTACATAATTTTAAGTTTTCATTATTATTAATAGTGTAAGTTGTATCGATGTGATAATGCGTTGCAGGTTTTCAGTATAGTATAGTATAGTCCTTATTATTGTGATTATATTATTCATCGGACTGTTGACTTTTTTTTATGTCATAGCAGGCATATGGCAGGTGGGTCACCTGATGTTAAGTGGTCACCACCGTCCATAGACACTAACAACACCAGGGGAGTCGAGAGTGCGTTGCCAGCCTGTGTTTGTTGGAAAGGGAGGGAGGGGGAGAAGAAAGGGGAGGGAAGGTTGGCGTTATTGTGTAAATAAATAAATAAATCTTCCTTCTACGGTACGATCATGTAGCGAAATAACATGGCAACTGAACAACGAAACCTCAATCTATCAATTTTGTCAATATTTTTGGGCATCTCCATACTGTCCTATTAATTCAGTCACTTTTGAAATTGAAATTTTATAATCCAAAATTTCCATTTTTTCCTACCATTTTCATATATTTCATACAAACCTTGTCCTGATACAAAAATGACTAAAGAAAAAAATAGCCAGATAAGTCAAACCCTCCAGAAGAACATACGTCGATTGGTTTTATTTATACAGATTAGAAATTGGTTATCCTTTTCGCTGGACGTGAAAAAGTATCCTATGTTTTATTCGATAACAATTATTTATCTGTCAATTTTCATTCGAGTCCGTTGAACCACTTGAGCGTGACTGAAGGACAAACATTCAAACAAACATATTTTACCGTAATTAATATAATGTTTACGTTAATACTTAAATGTGAACATTCGAAACACTTTTCAGTGATCGTGGTCGCGTGTAAATTTCTGTAAAGTATACGTTGATATAGTTAAACTAAATTGTAACGAAAAATCGTGATAAGAACCAGAAAATTTGTTTATTTAAAAACCTCTATTTGTGTAATAATGTTCACAAGTAAGCTATTTATTTTTGGCCACATCTTATCTAAGCACGTCATCAGAATATTTTATAAGTGTAGTAAAACCCATTGTATTTATAATAGGTCAATATCATGCAAATTTATAATTTAGATAATATCATAGTCACGTTGACGACACCTATTTATATGCGAAATTTTGCATCTACTTAGATACTTACGTTACTTATTTTAACAGAAGTGGTTTAAGTAAATTACTAGTAAAATGGATCTTTGGAAACACAAAATCGCAGTAGTCACAGGTGCTGGTCAAGGCATTGGAGCTGAAATCGCAAAAGATTTGGCCAAGATAGGAATGACTGTAATTGGTTTTGAGACAACAGAGGAAAAAGTATCACAGATGTTTGACAATCAGCAACGTTGGAATGATTTTATTGGCCAACTCATTCCATGTAAATGTGATATATCCAACGACAATGATTTAAAGAGAGCTTTCGAAGGTATCGTGGCAGAATATAACGGCGTTGATCTCCTAATTAATAATGCAGCTATAGGTAAAGAAGGTTTAATATCCACTGGGAATCTTGAGGACTTAAAAGCGGTGGTTGATGTAAACATTTACGGATTAATCGCATGCTCTCATTATGCTATTCAATCTATGATTAAAAAGGAAAAACCTGGTCACATAATAAATATAAATAGTATATGTGGTTACTACACTCCGATATTTGCTGAACCCAAAATAAATATGTATATAGCCTCAAAGAGAGCCATGAGTGTATTGAATGCTTTTCTAAGGAAAGAAATCAAAGCCCTCGGTCACAAAATTAAAGTTACAAGCATTGCCCCTGGTATAGTTAAGACAAACATTTTCAAAACTGCTGGTATAACATTTTTGAATGATGATTTCTTTAATCAAAATCCACATTTGATAACTAGTGATGTCTCTGATATAGTTCTGAAGATTTTATCCGCTCCTCGAGAAGTGCAAATTAAAGAAGTGATTTTTCACGCATTGCATGAAAGTTATTAATAGTTTATAAAATCACAAAATATACATT
Organism: Antheraea yamamai; assembly: GCA_036509395.1. NCBI lineage: Eukaryota > Metazoa > Arthropoda > Insecta > Lepidoptera > Saturniidae > Antheraea > Antheraea yamamai. The sequence continues at coordinate 5,733,300 of AP028431.1, read as the reverse complement.
TTCTAAAAATGTTAATTATAACATATTTAATTATTAAAATTCGTGCTCTAAAGAAATTTGTGATAAGATTTGCGATGATGATTTGTTTAAACACATCTACCATAACTTTCGGAATTCTGCATGATTTTACTATTCACTATAAAACTTTAAGCTACATTCCGTGGAAGTGTAGTTCGAATAATTTTCAGAATATTTTAATACTCTGTGAATTAAATAACCTTACAAATCTTAAAGCATTTAAAGATAACTATCACAGGATGTGAGATTAACATTCAAACACAAGGCATTTAATTCGAGCTGTAATTAATCAGTATGCAAAACCAAAGTGAAAAATATTTTGATTAAATTACTATATGTTTAAAATTAGGTCTCATACTATTTACATAAATGGTATTGTAGATTAAATCCATTTTACTTATTTTACAATACACGACGACAGCCATGAGTTAAGCAGAACACATAATAATACGAGTATAGGGTTGCCTCGTGTTTGAATGTTAATATATGTCAAGCTAAATTCTTTCCACGGACCATTTGCTCTGTAATCCTATCACACCTATCACAAACGTTGTTACAATTTTGTTCTATATGTATACATTTTTAATAGAATCGTTTTTCTATGAATGAATGTTTTACCTTTTAATTCGTATACTGATGAGCTTAATATAACTGAGAATTTTCTTGAAGCTAGCCAGCTAATTGTGTGGATATAAGATTCGATTCTCAAATTACTTATACACGTATATTTTGTTATATAGGTATCCTACGTATATTCACTGTCTGAGATAATGATGAAATATATTCTATTATACAAATGTCTTGAAATAAAATTTATTGTAAAAAGTTGTCTCGGCAGCCAAACAAACATTAAATCCCCATTACTATTATCTAAACAACTTATCGAAGTAATGAAAAGTCATTATTGTAATGACTAAATAAATATTAACGGCCAACTTTTTCTATTTAAACTGTCAAGAGATTAGGAATATTTGCTCAGTCCATGAGACTCTTTTTTGGACGATCACAAAATGTGTGCTTGGGCTGATAGAGTAGCGTTGATAATAAATTTAAAAGGCGATGATGAAATTAAAATTGTAAAAATATTACTAGAATTAAAAATGGTTGTGATCGGTTTTGTTACAAGTGAAGTGTATTATGTATTCTCGAAGCTACTCCGGGATAATTATCCGAGTGAATTTGATGACAGAATTAAGCTGTACAAATGTGATTTATCCAATATAAAAGATATAGAAGACGTTTTTACGATTGTTAGAGATGTTTATGGAGGAGTAGATGTATTGATTAATAATGCATGTTACAATTCAGGCTGTGGTTTGGTTACCGGAGAATTGAAAACTTCTAAGAAAATTATTGATATCAATATTAATGCGGTCATTGCATGCACTAGATTGTCAACTGCATGCATGATCGAAAGAAAAACCAGAGGGCATATAGTATACCTCGATGTTTATAGCGAGAATGATTTTAATAATTCATTAAACAGTGTATTATTTACATGTAATGCTGCCGTTAGATCTGTCAATGAAATATTGAGGCATGAATTTAGATATCTGAATGCGAATATTAAGACAACTTACGTAACTTTTGAAGACAAAGAATCGAAATCTGCAAAGTTAAAAATGAAAGATATTTCGCAAATTATTAAAATGATTCTTGATACGCCTGAACATTTACATGTTCATGAAATAATCCTTGATTCATTTTTTATATAAATTTCTGCATTGTTTAGCATATTAAACATTATATAGATTGAGAAAAAAAAAGAATATTTTGCAATACTATTGGTGTCGGTTGATTTTGATATCTTGTACTGATGGGTATGAAAGTTTTTTTTTTTTTTTTTTCCTTTTTTTCTTTCCTTTTTTTTTCTTTTTTTTTTTTTTTTTTTTTTTTTTTTTTTTTCTCTTTTCTCTTTTTTTTTTTTTTTTCCTTCTTTTTTTTTTTCCTTTTTTTTTTTTTTTTTTTTTTTTCTTTTTTTTTTTTTTTTTTTTTTTTTTTTTTTTTTTTTTTTTTTTTTTTTTCTTTTTTTCTCCTTTTTTTTTTTTTTTTTTTTTTTTTTTTTTTTTTTTTTTTGTCCCTCTTTTTTTTTTTTTTTTTTTTTTTTCTTTTTTTTTTTTTTTTTTTTTTTTTTTTTTTTTTTTCCCCCCCCCCCCCCCCCCTTTTTTTTTTTTTTTTTTTTTTTTTCTTTTTTTTTTTCCTTTTTTTTTTTTTTTTTTTCTTTTTCTCTTTCCCTTTCCCCCCCCCCCCCCTCTCCCTCTTCCCCTCTTTTTTTTCTTCATACACGCTACTGATAACAAAAATGCAATTTTTAAAATTTTTTTCGGTCTGTCTGTCTGTTTGTTCCGGGTAATCTCCGAAACGGCTGGAACGATTTTGACGGGAATTTCACTGGCAGATAGCAAAAATTACAGCGGGTAACTTAGGCTTATAGGAAGTAATTTAGGTTATTCTAATTTAGACTAGCTGTTACCCGCGACATCGTCCGCATGAAATTAGGAACAATATGTTGTTCACTGTAAACATGTGCGGTGTACTGGACTCCAAGAATAAATATAATTGAAATTCATATATCTGTATCTATGTATGTAATTTGAATTATATTGTTTTTTTCGATCATTTTGGCGGTCATTTTGGTTTATTTACCTCGCTTTCGTCTACATAACTGAACAATCATAGTAAAATACAAGAATATTGTATCGAATCCAATGAACACTATTTAAATTGTCAAATATTAAAAACTGCTTTTTATATATTGATTTATGTTTATGCAAGATTTCAAGATGTTAGCTCATTCATTGTATACAATTGTATGTTATAATTATTAATAGTAATTTTGAAGATAGAAGGGGTCGTTTTAAAAATATATTATATCATCATAAGAACATCTTTAAATCATTGTTTTATTAGTTCCTTATACAGTGTAAGTGAGCACTGAAGTAGTTATATGGTGGGTTAAGGTTCCAAATATATTGCTGATGATAAACCTCATTTGACATACTGTTAGTATTTATATGTCTAATGTATACGATACATGTTGTAAGTGGCGTGCGTGTCGTACTTACAGTTGTTTTTAAAGAGCATTTCTATAATTGTATATGGTCTCACAATTTTATATTCCTTTAATACGATTTAAAAAAACGCGTGCATAGCAGCAGGTATAGCTAGTCTAAATATAATAATGATAAATATTAAATATATCTACTTATAAATCCTATTTTTTTAATTGAAAATGTAATAATGTTAAAGCTTTATGCATTTGGTGTATTAGTACATCAAGTATTCGATGTATAAAGAAATATTCATTTCCCCGATGTAGCTGCCGTCAAAAGCTGGCGTGAGTACGCATTATCTTAATTAAATGGATGGAACATTAGTACTCATTACGGGATGTGCTGTTTTGTACGTACACTTTGAGAATCACATTCAGTAGCTCGCGTCATTTCATCTACCAGTATCATGGTTTATTTGGGCAAGAGTGTAAATGTTAGAAGAATAGAAAAAGGTTCTCTTTGAAAAGCAATTTCTAATGATTTCAAAAGATGTAATAATAATTTAACGAAAAGAGTTAGAATTGAGAGCAATGTTTCATTTTAAGCAAACTTCTGCTCAAGGCTTCCCCCTAGGGACCAGTACTTTTTCTTAATGAATGATAACATGTCTTTTTGTGTATCCCTAGCAAGGAGTTTGGAAAAATTAATGTTGATCGGTTGGATAGTTAAGGGATGAAAACGTAACAAACCCATAAACTTAGATTTCATTTATAATATTAGCCAGAATAGTGAATGTTATTTATTGCTAGTATAAATAACTAAAGGAAAAGTAGACGTTGTCTTACCTTGAAATTAAAAAAAACAATCTGGAATCAAATCACAGCACCATACACTCTTTTGAATTAAGAAAGTAAACCAATCAGGAACTCATTTAAACATACAAAAATTTTCCTCAAAATCAGCTAGGCGTTTAAGAAGAGTTCAGTAACAGATACATTTATTACATTTATTATTTTTTTATTACATTTTTTATTTTTTTATTTAATTTTTTAATTATACGTATAAAGAATAATAATCATAAAGTTCAAAAATATTACGTATTTACAATTTTGTCAGGATTACAAAAAAATACATAAGGAAAGACGAGGGAAAGATCAAATCTACATTAGCACAGGCGAAGCCGCGGATAGAAGCTAGTGTTTCACAAATCCAATTACTCATTAAATACTTAAAGTGTAATACTTAAACGGTTCAGCGTTCCTAAGACTGGATCTAATTTTTTTTCAAAGCTTCATTGTTGACGGACAAAAGGCAAAAACGATGTGCTTTCCTCTCAACAATCAAGTGAACTTAATTAACTTCTTTTCAGTTTTAGTCCTTGCGAGATGAGCGAAATTGTCTGAGCTTTAAGTATTTTTTATATATTTGTACAAGAATAAAGTAGTCGTCTTTTGGTGTAGATTTTTTACGCAATTTTACTATAACATTCAGATAAAATTTTAATGATATTTTCCTATCTTCCTTGGGTTATTCCGTTACTTCTGTCTTAGTATCCCTGGAAAATTTGCACCAATAGCATTTTTTTAATTCTTTCAATTGAAAAAAAATCATTCAGCAAATAAATTAAAAGAATAAAATAAAAACATAATATAGACAAAACCAAATACCTTCTTATATTTTCCTCTCTCTCCCGGGGTTTTTTCCCTGCTCCCGTTTCTTTTTTTTTTATCTTTCAAAAACCCCAAAAACTTCTTTCTCAAATACAAAAAATTTGTTACACTTTTTAAAAAAATTTTGTTTTTGTCCGCGTTATAACCCCTTTTGTGTTGTTTGTTTTCACCCCATATATTTTCCCCCATATCTCCGGGCGGAAAACCTAATAAAAAGGTAAGTTGTGTTTTAATTTTTATAAAGTTTTAGAGAATATTTTCCTACACTACCCAAACGTGCATAGACCCTGTGGTCTGTGCACATATATTAATTTTCAACGTCTGTCACGGTACACATTTAGTGTACATTAGCTGCCACTATATCATTATAGCCTCTATGGCGATATTTAATTGTAGCCATAGAGTTATCACATATTTAAAAAAAAGCTGTAGCCACCAGTCCGGAAAAGAAAGAAAACCTTAATAGTTTTGTTACATAATTCTTTTTAAATAATTGAACATATATGACACCGTCTTTCAAATTTAAATCACTTCTTGTAACGGTTTTACAGATAATCTAGAATGTTTAATAAATTTAAACAATCCAGTATACACCAATATGAGAATGAAGAAGAAAAAGAAGAAATATACGTTCAAGCAGACATCGAATGGAGTAATTTAATATTTCTGCCATTTCAACCGGCTTTTAAGATGATAGTTTTGTTGAGTGTTATTGTGAAAAGCGTTCTGGTGAGCGTTATCTATATATAAATAGGCAGTGCAGAAACGGTTAACAACATCTCCATCATCTATTTCTCGGATGATATTCTTCATTCTTTTTTGTTTAGTAGCTATTGACGAGCTTCATTGTTATCAATAGAAAAATGGAAAAGTTTTTTTTGGTATTTTCGTATTAAATGCACCGCGATTGTCGACCGCTGCCGCGGCCGGCTCGCGTTATAATTTTTTGCAAATCTAACCTAACCTAACCAAACCGAGATAAAAGAGCAAGTAGTCGGAGAAAAAACTATCCTAACCGATTTATTTCTCTCAATTTTCCCATCGCGGTAGCGGTCGGCGAGCGCGGCGCATTTAATTCGAAAGTACCGTTTTTATTTTTCTATGGTCGAAGCTCGATGGTTGGACGAGCATTAGTATAAATAAATGAGTAAAATGGACATATTATTAGCTTTTGGTCTCGGCTTTTCTCGTGTTATGGTAGATATTATCTATCTTTCGGAAGCAGTAGGTATTTCTCTTTAGAATGAAAGATACCCTATGCCTTTTCTGTACCCCTGTTTACACAAAAATTAATGATGGTTGATTGAGTAAGACATAAGAGCTTAAAAAACAAATAATCTAACTTTCGCATTTATAATATACATTATAACATAAATAATCGATTTTCTACGTCTAAAAATAGACTCAATCGCCATCCCTACGTGATAGACAATAATTACATAATTATTACCATACTTGATGACTCACGGGTTGTTTAGTACGAAACCTTAAATTTTAATAACTCGATATTATCCTTTTTGTAATAAAATTATTAATTCTATGTTTAAAAAGAAATATATCTGACTTTCCAATATTGTTTCACAGGGCCCCATCCAGTCGGTTTATCCAATTGTTTACTGTTGGAACGTAATGGATCTAAATCCATATTTGTTTCTCGTAAAAATTTTCTATTGCTATTGCTGCGATTGTATTTACGGCATCGATACGTTTCTCCACATCGTTCACAGGTATTGAGTTTTATTGAACTACTCGTTTTGGTATGTAAGTTGTATGGAATATCTATAAAAGATATTATATTAACATATATAAGAGCGATTTATCCGATTTTGAAGTACTGTTGTTTTATTTTGAGGTAATTTGTTTTTTTTTTTTTATTTCGACTTCAGTATTAAATTTTCAAGTAGAATATATATAAATGAAATGATAGAGGTATGCAGTTGTACGCTCGTCGTTTAAAATCTGCTGGATAGATTGCAATCAATTTTTTTTTTGTTATAGACTTGGTCCATATATAAAGATTGCTTGAAAAAAGTGGTGCTTATGTTTTTTCCTTTGCACATCAATTATACAGTTTATATAATAAACGCCACAGACAAAGTCGCGAGTATCAGATAGTGTTTTAAAAATATATTTTCGGAAGTATTTTCACATATTATATAAAAAGGGCTCTCTGTTTGTCTGTCAGTTAATTATTAAAACCTCGAAATCCGCTCTACTGATGCACAAATTTCTTTTTTTTAATTATACGTGTATTCTCTCGCCAGCATTTAGTATATACTAGCGGGCCCGGCAGACGTTGTCCCGCCCTGATTATGAAAAAAATATTGACAAATTATATACTAAAACGTTCCTCATTAATCATTCTATCTACCGGTGAAAACAGCATGAAAATCCGTTCGGTAGTTTTTGAGTTTATCGCGATCAGACAGACAGACAGACGCGGTAGGGGACTTTGTTTTATACTATGTAATGATTTAGTTACATTAAACAATAAGTGGACTAAATTTAGAAATTAATAATAAATTTATATAGAAACAAAATAACTACCAGAACAATGAAATAGTAACGTATATAATTAAGTTGACTTATTTAAAAAAATTAAAAAAATTATGGCGTGTTATAAATCTATCTTTGATATTTAAATCACAGTGAATGTTTTTTGGTGTCAAAGCAATCTAAAACAATAAATGTGACATGCAAAACAAGTAATTCTAATGGAATCCAATAAATTTGTTACCATAATAAAATATGTTAAGTCCTTTATCGCATTCAACTTGATCCCATTATTAAAATTTAAAAATATTGTGTACAAAAAGGCTGTGCAATAAATATTTTGTAGTTCATACGGGTGAAATCGCGGATAAGGGTTATTGCATTTATATATAAGTTCATACATAAAATGTTTATATATTAAACATTTCCATTAGTGTAACTAAAAATAGACACGTTAAGCATACAAATATATTAGGAACAGGAGAACCTCATGTTTAAACTATTGATGATATTTTTATTATTTCAAATAAAGGATGATAAAACATTAAATTCATTGCAATTGTTATCAGACAAGTTACAGATAAAGCTATGAGACGAGAGTATCTACCAAAGTCAGCGCTTCTGTTGTTACTAGACATTATATCACTCTTACCCCTTTTCCAATTGGCTGTATCGGACATCTGTCCACCTGTCCAACTGTGGCCTAATATTTTAGCTTTCAATGAATTTGTCATGTAAGTATATACTTTAGTTATTGCAATAAAGGTTCTTTTTAAATTAGCAACTATTCATCAAAGCCCTGCCTTAAAATGTAAAATTCATCTTAATCAGACAATTAAGAAAAATATCGGTGACACAAAAATGGCACAAGAAGGCTACATACAGTTCGATGGGTTCTTAAAAATCTATACTTCTATACTAATAGTATAAAGCTGAAATGCTTGTTGAAACGTGCAAATCTCAGGAACAGTTCCGATTTGAAAATTCCTTTCAGTGTTAGATAGCTCATTTATCAAGAAAGGCTATATCATCACACTAAGAGCAATAGGAGCAGAGCACCAATTTATGAATGTTTCAAAATCTGTTTTCTTCCTTTTGTGAGCTTCCGCTTCGTGCTCTGCGTAAACAGTAACTGTTCCACGCGGACGAAGTCGCGGGTTGAAGCTAGTTTGTTATATAATAACATTATTATTTAACAGAGTATATCGAGTGGTTGAATATTTCTCCCTAATGACGACCCATTCGTTTTGGAAAATTGTAACCGGTTTTATGTTGATGTTGGGCAGTTGCATCAATTGCGCCGCTTGTTTTTGGATTCTTCAAACTAGGCATGGATTATGTCGTAATTGTAACCATGCTATTTACGATTGGAGGAATTATGTCATGTACAAGGTAACTTTTAATAGCGAAGTCTACTAGACTTTCACTATACTCAGTGAAAGCGTTCGTGCTATAGTTAATTTGATTGTAATAAAAGTGTGGGGTAGTTGACATTAATTGTTACAAACAGTTCATTGATGGCTGTTAAGTTATAATAAAAAGTACCTAACGCTTTCTTTAAATCAAATTAACTATAGCATGAACACGCCATATCTACAGATTATTTTGTACTTTTTAGCTAACCTATAAAAGCGTGTTTTTAGGTTATTTTAAACTGTTTATTATTTTTGCTTTTTTAGTCTTTAAACGGACTTAAGATTCATAGTAATTTGAACATTCCACTTTTTGTTTATCAATAATTAAATAAATAGGACAAACTTATAAAACTATTGTAGTGTTATAAGTCCTTGATAAGTGTGTTAAATTTCAATTTCATCTGACATTTTGCTAGTCTGGTGAAGCTGTAAAGACCTTGCCATGTCAATAGCGTAATCAGTTCGAGAAAAAAATCTGACACTTTGAAGTGGGTGAAATCACGTTCATAGATTCCTTTACATACATTTAATAAATAGATTCTGGTGAAGCTAATAAAAGCGTGTAAAAGAGAAAACATTCTTACATAATAATTAATATAAGAAGGTTCCTGGATACACTCTGACCTAAGGTTGACCTACAAGCAAGTATTTTTCCTTTGCAGTTAATTTTAGAAACTTTCTTCATAATCATCTTACGGCCAATATAACGATTATCTTATTAGCTAGTTTTTAGATGACAGTTTTATAATTGTGTAGCTGATTTTACATGTGTCATATACATAAGGTACATAGATTGATACATATACATAGGTAGATACATAATTTTGGATAATTTTCTTCTTCAAAAATATTTTAAAGTATTTCTAATCCGAAAAATAAAATTTATATTATTACACTGTAAAGTTAGCTAGTGTATTTTTGAAAACAAATGATGCTGGATATGTTGATAACTTTGTAATTAATTATATTGCCGATTCGACAACAAATTAATAATACAAATAATTTCAGCTCAATGAAACCGATGAGCGACTTGCGACTTACGTTTATGGCGCATCATACGTATTATCATTTGCTATCAATAGACCTTTTGACGAAACAAAACCTTCAACGATTTCTGAATTTTTGGTGATATCTATGCTTATGATTTTCGCATATTTAATTAAAATATATGTTATTCTACCAAAACTATTTGGTGAAGCTGTATTGAGGTTCAGAAAAGTTTACGCTTATTATCAGAATGTCAAGTGGTTCGTTAAAGAAACACAAAGAAGGAACACATCACCACAAGCCTATGTAAATGTTGAAAATTTCTATAAGTTGATGTGGCTAAAACGCCGCGGAATAACTTCTGTTCCTGAAATATTCACTTCATTACCTAGATACTTGAGAATTGATATCAAACAAGATTTGGTTTGGGAAATATTTTATCATAGTCCCACCTTAAGAAAGACGTCGAAATGTTTTAAGCGTTGGCTCTGCGAGTTTATATTGCTTGAATACAAGCTACCTGGAGAAAAGTTCTTTGTTGGCCTTCATTGTCATACAAATTTGTATTATATTAAATCTGGGATTGTCCAAATACTTTCAAGCGATGATGGAACGACGCCAGTATTGTCAGTAACGGGGGGTACCGTACTAGGTGATGTAAATTGTTTGATACCTCCACTGAAAAGGAAAGTGGTGCTTCGTTGTCTCACATACTGTGAGGTCTATTGTATATCTAGGTACGATTTTTTAAGAGCTATATACAGATATCCAGAAGATTGTAGAAAAATCAAGCAGACAACAAATGAGAAAGTTGCGCATGCTCGGGCATTATACGATTTAAAACAAGCGATAAAAGACTTAGATAGGAGTGAAACTGAAGGAATTGCTTGGATTAAAAAACGATGGTGGGAAATATCAAATGCGATATCGGTTTGGAAGAGAATATCTCATACAAAGGATCATGTTAAGTGTGAATTACCACCTGAGGAAACCAATTATCATTGTGCAAAGTACATTGGGCAATTAGTTCTTTGTGCTAATACTCAGTTACAAATAAAATCCATGTTTGAAAATGTTAATTTTCCCTGGGTAATAGTACCGCATTCCAGTTTTGGTATTATTTGGCGTCGCATTGTCGTTTGTACAGTGCTGATGGTTTTAGTTTTGTATCCGCCATATATTACATCTAGTAAAAGGCCCACAGCATTTACATTTTTCCAATTTTGGACCGATCTCATATACATTGCTGATATATGTGTGTCTTTAATGACATCATTGACGAACCAAGAACGTAGTACGGTTAATTTTGTTACTGTCATGTTTGCACGTTGCAAAAGTCTTTATTTTTTGTTGGATCTCCTTTCCACAATGTGGATAGAAAAACTGGTCGTAGTCGTTGGAAAACAAGAATTATTTTATGTGGCACAATTCAATAGATTGATTAAGGTATATATTTTCTTTACTGGTGAATTTGTCCACTGGAACTTAAAGAAGAATCCAATACTGAATGTTTGCTGTAAAATAGCTTTGATCCAATTCTGTTTCGTTTATATTATCAGCTACTTAGTGTATGTGTTTGACCGTTATATCGATGATTTGACAACTAGTTATTTCTTCGGGGAGACCTTTTGTAAATTGAATTCAACAAAACGCGATTGCGATCCGAGTTACGGTGGTGTTTTTACCATTGCTATATCATGGGCTTTTGAAATGTTATATTACGAATACCTTCCGAAGCGATTGATTGATATATATTTCGCAATGATTCTAGCAATTATCAGTTTTATAACTTATACTTTATGTCAGTCTAGATTTATTGCAATTTTATATTTGAAGTATATAGATATGACAAACTATCAATATTTGGTATCAAATCTTACAAACTATTACAAATATTACAAAATTCATGATGATTTAATGAGAAGATTAAACCGATATTTAGTTTGTCACTGGAAATGTTTTCATGGAAAAGATTTAGCTCAGCCTAACATTTTGAAAGACGAACCCTATGATATATTTTGGAAAGTACACGGAGAAGTGGCTGAAAAAATTATCCGGGAATCAAGAGCATTCGAAAAAGCCGATCCAGCTCTTATTAAAGAACTATCGTGTGCTACTAAGTTTTTAATACTACCCAAGAATACGGCGCTGCTTTTATTTGGAGATCACTGTAAAAACATTACTTGGGTTGTCCATGTAAGTTTTTATTCCTTAGTTTGATTATATAGATATCTGAGTGATGGTTAGTGCAATAGAAAATATGTTATTACCGAGATATGATTATCATTGATTTATATTCAATTGTTGTTATTTTTCCTACTTACAAATGCCACGTTAATAATCCTCAGATTACTGGATAAAAATTGGCAGATTTTGAAACGCATCACACCAATATCCCTGTTTCACACTGTATAAATAATGGCTGAAATTAGCAATTTCCTGGTTTATTATTCAAAAAAGTTTTATCTTATGTAGGTGATGCTAGTTAGGGCATTTGAGATAACATTTCGATGTCTACTATAATCCAAAATTAAATAAGTTTGTCTGTAGTTTTCGAAATGTAATTTCTTTGCTTATAATGAAAGTAAAATTCTACGATTGAATAACAATGCAACTATTTGGCAACGTAACTTTTCTAACGTCACAGGGGAGGCTACAGTTACTTCGTAAAAGAAAAAAAAAGAATTATATGCCGAATAGAATCGAATAATACCTTATCGTTTGCAAGTGGAATTCATTCCCGTCGTCTGTCTTCTCGTCATCTTATAACTTGGGAGTCTTTAAGAGTAGAGTGAACAGGCATCTAGTGGGTAAGCGCGATTCATCGTCGGCCTTATCGTCACTTACCATCAGGTGAGATTCTGGCCAAGCGCGTACCTACATAAAAAAAGAAGTCATGAGACTAACCAAGAAAAAGGAGCAAAGTATTAGAATTTCAATAAATCCGATAAACAATAATTAATAAAATACACAATTTATTATTCAGGGCCATATAAAATGCGAATATCATAATGAAGACGGTGAATTAATTAAAAAAATCTATAGCCGTGGGCATTTGCTGTCTGTTAACTCTGTTTTTCTCGGTAAGGAGTCGCTAAGGACTTATTCGGCGTACACGGATTGTGAGGTTAACAATTTGATTGTAATTTAAATAAACGATAATGAAAAAAATGTTACGTGTTAATTAAAACGTGTTTTTAAAAATATTCCAGATCGTATACATAAAGACACAAGACTTTTTTCGGATTCTAGAATGTTATCCAAGTGAGTGGGCGTTCTTTGACAACTGTATTCGTGAATTTAGCCATATTTTTGACAATCTATTCAGTAGTTTCTTAACGAAAAACCGAGATGTAAGTATTTTATAATATTCCTATAAACTTCATTGACATGAGTGAGAAAATACCAAACAATTCAATTAGAAAGAAAACTTAATGTCATGCTTATACAACTGCTTTTGTATGTTTACTATTCTATTTATTACAGTATCAAAATAAAATCAGAAAACGAATTTTTTACACTAGAAGGGCAACAGTTCCATTGAATAAATATTTAACTAAATCTACATTTCATCGTGTCGTTTGGAGTCACCCAGAATCAAAGTTGGTTTATTTAAATAGTCTAAACTATTCTTATTCACTAATAGTCTGGCATTATTTTATTACTTGCGTGCTTTATTTTGATTATTTACAGATTTATGAAGTATTGGATGTTATTTAGAACAATAATTGTGTTTGTATCTATTGCATGTACATCATTACAAGGTAATGGTATTTTTATTATGCGGCCTTCAGGTCTATAAACAGTGTTATGAAGAAATTATTTGACGTGATTATTATAATCCAACTCAGTAGCGATAGCCTCGCTTACAAAATCACCAACTTTATGTCAAGTCTAGGCATGATTGGTTTTTACTGAGGACAAGTGACTTTTAGTACGTTTATTCCTAATTAAGTTGAACTACTTTTTATTACGGATCACAATTATACCTCCACGAACGCACCACTTCCGCCTTTTTACTCCTGAGTGAGCTCCTGCTAGCTTTTACAGTCTATGACATATCTCACTTCGCACAATCTTTAAAACGTTTAAATGGCCTTCCGAAATTCCATTTTTCATACAGTATATCACGCAGTAAGATAACCATTGATATACGGAATCATTAAGCAATACGTGTCTTATGCCCGGTTTCTGAGATACTCGGTTAAACTACCAATAGTTATTGACTCAACAAAGTTGTCCATAAGATAAACTGTCAAATGGCCCGTTCAGTTTTACTAGATAACGCTATTGAACAGATAAACTACAATTAAAGTACCTCAGAAATTGGGCACTAGCCAGCGAAGACTATTTGAGACCAGCAGCTAAACGGGGCAGTAGAGTAATTTTTAAACCTTACCCCTGTCCATAGAAACTTGCAACACCAGGAGAGTCGCAATTGCCAGTCTGTCTTTGGGGGAAGAGGAAGAGGGACAAGAGGTAGGCTTCCAGTGCTCTCACTGACCAAACGAAACACAACAATGCAAGCACTGTTACTTCACGTCGATTTTCTGTGAGCGAGTGGTGCTACCCCGGGAGAGCCGACCTATTCATGCTAAAACCAGTAATAGCTTCCGCGTGGCTCTACCACTTATGAATACCTACCATCCACCTCTCTCATTCGTTACACCGTCTGTTCAAGGTTCAATGATACCACTTAGATTACTTTTAATGAAAAATTTAGATACCATATTCTTTTTTAAATTTTCACTGTCTGTATATTATAAGTATAAATTGCATAAAATTTTCTGATGTTAGGTGGTGCCGGTGTAATGTATAGGCGGTCACTAAGTATTGTCTGTTATTGCTGTGACTGTATTGCTATGATGGATATTGGCATTAAACTGTTTGTTAGTTTACTTTCTAAGTTTCCTTTATTAATATTGTGTCATTAGAGTATCATTTTAGAAAACAATTTCTTTGTATAATTTCCTAGCTTTGTATTTAATACAGTAGTTTTATGGTACGGTGTAATAATATTACTATGTATAATAATATGATAAATGAGCATTTATGTACCTAATGATTAGTTAAAATCTATATCGCATAGCGTAAAAGTAAAGGTAGATAGTCTGGACGATGCTTTTAACAGGAAGGGTTAAAGAAAAACACTCAAGAAGTAGATAGACACAAAACAGTGGTTGTAACAAGTTACCAAGCAACTGAAGCTATCATCAGCAGTGTCCTCTGTCGAGCAGAAGGTCGAGATCGATGAAGGTTACTTATTAGAAGTTATTTCCAGAGCCACGATCCCTAACAATCAGGTTACGGAACGAAGGAGAAAGAGACAATTAAAACGGCTGGACATGCAATGAAAACATTTACCGTTTACCTCTTAAATAATCCTTGTGCAGACTCCTTAACTGGACGAATTTTATAACGGAACAAATCCAAATTTAAAATCTATTATGTTCTACTAACGGTCTTTGCGGACGTTTTCCCGCCCTGATAATAAAAAAAAACCTTGACAAATTATATACCTAAACCTTCCACATGAGTGACTTTATCTACTGATAGAAACCGCATGAAAATCCGTTCAGTAGTTTTTGAGTTTATCACGAATATACAGTTTTTGAGTCTATCGCGAACAGACAGACAGGCTTGGCAGAGGACTTTGTTTTGTAATATGTAGTGATTTTAATAGAGTTAGTTAAAAAAGTATGATAATATCAAGATACGTTGCTTTAATAACTAAAAATTTACAGTTATCATACTATGATGAAAGGGGTATATTAATATCTGATAAACGAAAGTGCTTTTTATATTATGTAACCAGAAGCTTTATACTGGATATTATTGGAACTTTACCTTGGATTGAAGCTGTCAGACCCTTGATAAATAAACACATCGATGACAACAATAAAATGTTGATAAATACTGCTTCGAAGTTCTCCCACTTGTATATATTGTTTGGATATTTTGATTATATTGCTGACCTGCCTACCAACAATATAACTTATATAATGGTTTGAATATGGAATTAATTATTATAGTTAATATTAACATATATATACATAATACACCCTTTGTTGTAAATTCAAAAATTCGTTAAACTCTAATCTTTCCCTAACAATTATTGCAGTAACCAAATAATGGCTAGTATAAATTGAAACATGCATAACGATCTTTAGGTGTTCCAAAAACCTGCTAATTAGCGACTAACTTATTTCACTTAACAGATTATAAAATGGCAAATAATTTTAATACTGGTTATGCTTGGAGGGAGCCATTATCTAATGAGTTACTGCGTCAGTTACACTTTCGATGATCAAATGAATGTGATACATGCAAAGAGTCTGAATACCTGTTGGTTACCCAAGTTCTTTGAGTTGAATGATGAACCGACTCCAGATCAATTGAATTTTGTAAGTATATTTAGTGTATTTCTGGAACTATTTGGTGTAAATGAAAATTAAAAGTTATGTTGGAATAAATTCCACTACTATAAAGATTACAAGTTTGTAGGAGTTATGGAGGAGAGTATATCGTAGGAGCATAACAGAGATCAAATTCTCACAACTTTGTTAAGAAGGCAACTGAAGCGTTCTAAGATCTTTAACAAAGAGTTCTCGACGTTAAAATGCCTTTTAAAAAAACACTCTAAGCTTCCTTACGTTTACATTCTAAAGTCTAATCTAATTAGTGAAATATAAATTCTTTACTCAAATGTGGTATTTCAGCTCGTCGCACAAAGCTTTAACCTTGTACAGTGCGGATTTGTGATGTTAAATTTTGGAAGATTTTACATCGATCGCGTTAATCTTGGTGTGGGAGTTGGTCTTGGTTTCTTTGGTTTTTTCTTTTCGTAAGCAATCAAGATATAATTCAATATATAGGTTGAATGTTTGTGTTAACATTAAATAGATTTAGATAATGTATTTAAGTTATTAATGTTTAGGTTTGTAACTTGCTACTCACTAGCGATGTTAATTTTGAATTCAAGAGGCCACACGTTGTTCTTACACGGGGTCAATCAGTTAAAAAGATTTCTGAAAGCGGAAAGGGTAGACCCGAAATTGATTCATCAAGCTTTACAGCATTTTGGATATTGGTGGATGAGGTAATATTTGAACAAATAATTTTCCTGCAGAATAAGGTATGAATTTGTCTTTACAATTCTGCCGCCCAATTATTATTTTAATTTTTCGGAAATATTGATTGTATTACAGAATGAAAGGAATCACTATCCATCATCTAACGAGTGAAAGAATCAGTGTAGTCTTTAGACAGGATTTGAGCTATTATTTCTACCAAAAGTAAGAACCATAATATGTTTTGAAATTGTATAATCGTCTTATGCTAATTTAAATTATTATGTTTGTAATCATGCGTCTATTAATTTCATATAGGTTTAGTTGTGTAAGTGGGTTTAAGTATACTTCCAGAATTAAAATTTTGTTCACGTATTAATTTACCAATATACAGAACCTATATGGCACTCGACTCTTTACTAAAAGGGGGAGAATCTTTAGGACGTGAACTGGCCAGTGCGAGTACCCAGGTCTATTTTCTCCCGGGACAACAAATTATTAGAGAAATGGATCTCGTTCCTTCCGTCTACGTTGTACATCGTGGAAGTGTAACTCTTAGTAAAGATGAAAGAAAGATTCTGAAACTCACTAAGGTTATTATATTTTTCTTATCTTAAGTTAAGCATTATCTCATTCCAATCTATTATATAATAACGCAATATTACTACTTATTTTACAATAGGGCGGTATATTCGGTCAACTGGATGGAGCTATGCCACGTCCAATACGTATTAGTGGTGTTGCTGAAGAGTACGCTGATTTGTTACAAATACCAATTAAGCAGTTCCAAGATTTTATTAGTGACGAGGTATTTGATGTGTTTGTTCTATATCATTTTCTTATTATGCTGGGTAAGTAATGAGCGTAATGTTTATTATATTGTATTTTTTAACAGGTCCGAGAAAACATTTCAAAGAATCCCCAGTCACAACATGATTTTTTGGCTACAAAGGAATATGTTCCCGAAAACCCTTACAATACGATCCAATACATTTTAAGAGGTCGCAAAACTATTAAGCTTCCGGTAAGCGTTAACAAAATAAAGTTATTATAATAAATTGTTGATTATTTTTATAAATTAAATATATAAATATTAAATATATCCATTATTTTTATAAATAAAAAATTGATTTTTATAAATTATTTCATTCAACATGATACATGTTTCTTTAGTTGTATCTATATACAAAAACCCAAGATGCACACTAAACGTCTCACAGCCGGCACACAAAAATTAGTGCATTATGCAGTCATTTCAAATAGTCTCGCGTCGCTTGCGTCCTTGTGCATATAACTTTAAATCATTCATGTAAGGTTGAATTTGCAAAATCATAAGTTTATCGCATAACTAGAACCACGTAAGTATATTGGGGAGTTTTTGCGCGACGGTTTTGAGCGCTACTTTTATTCGAGACTGTGTGTCTTGGGTTTTTGTATGTCAACGGTTGTATGTATATATATTTAAACCATTTGTATATTAATATTATAAAAAGAATAAATTTAGGTATTCTTTTGTAATGTATAAACTCAAAAAAAAAATAACTGATTTTATCAATACTTTCATTTGTAGTAAGTTACATTATCAGTCAGTAATATGGGCGGTGAAACATATAGCTATTTGAATGATACTATTTACCTATGATAAACGTTTTAGTGGATGAAACTATCTATTGACGCTCGTCATAGTAATCGTTACTCAATATGGCTGTATCTCGTTTGGTGGATTGGTCCTGTTCTGTCTGCGTGGATCGTTCTGATTTTAAACACGTTACCACTACACCTTATACATCAAGTCTGCTGGATCTTAGTAGCATTAGATTTATTACATCTTGCAAATTTCATCGCAGAGTTCTATACGGTAAGATATTTAACATAATTAATGGTAGAGTTGGTTATAATTACAACAACTAATAATGCTATTCGTTTATTTCGTTTCGGAGAAAATTCTGGTGCATATTTTTGAACTGAACACTTCTTAAACTCTATTTTAATTTGAACCTCGATGAAACGAAAAAGACACTATTAAAAAGGAAACATACACACTTATAGGATTTTACTTGTGGGAAAATGAGAGAGAGAGATAGAATACATTATACAGTGTTTCTTATATTCGGAGTCTCCTCATTGCATATTGCACTATATATACTTCATGTGGTCCGAACGTTGTACGTGTGTATGTTTGTTGTGTATGTGTGTGTGTGTGCGTATTACGGAGCCTTGGGAGAAGGTGTCACAACCAACGTGGTGTATTGTTCACGCATATCGGTTATATGAATGTTTTGTCATTTTTTGGAAGTTTCACTTTTACCACGTGCAAACTGCTTACATGTTTTTTGTATAGTATTATTATTAATCTGTTTATTAAAAATGTTGTACATTTTACAAATATTTTTACAGTGGCAACCAAACTAGGCATTATGACATGATATAGTAGTATCGTGATAGGTTCTGCAGTACTGACCATTTCAAATCAAAATAATTTTTGTTTGGCTAAGAATTCTAATATCAAATTAATTTTATTTTAAAAACATGGAATTCTTTTTCCAAAAGTAGTCATTTGTTTATTGATTAGTGTTACATTTTCATCGCATTTCAATCTTTTTTGTCATCATGGATACGTTAAAATTCGAGTAATTATGGAATATGAGTACCGTCGTGGCAGCAACGCGGCACAAGCGGCACGCAACATCAACGACGTTTACGGAGCTAACACTACAAACCAACGCACCACTTGTTATTGGTTTGCTCGCTTCCGTTCTGGGAATTTCGACCTGAAAAATGAACCTCGCGGTCGTCCGAAGACTGGTCGACAATGATGAATTAAAGGCGATTGTGGAAGCTGATGATACACAATCTACGGCTGAATTAGCAGCAGCTTTCGACGTTAGCGTCAAAACAATATTGGTCCATTTGCGTCAAATTGGCAAGGTAAAAAAAGCTTGACAAATGGATGCCCCACGAACTCAATGATCGCCAGCGCGAAGTACGCGTCGAGACGTGCCTTGCACTGCTCAACAGACACACAAATGAAGGAATTTTGAACCGTATTGTTACCTGCGATGAAAAATGGATTCTGTTTGATAACCGCAAGCACTCAGCAAGTTGGTTGAATCCTGGTTCAGCACCTAAACAATGCCCTAAACGAAAACTTACCCCTAGAAAAGTGATGGTCACTGTTTGGTGATCTAGCACCGGTGTGATTCATCACACCTTCTTACCAAACGGGGTGAGCATTACTGCAGATGTGTACTATGAAAAACTGAACAGAATGATGGAGAAGCTGCCACATCTCCAACCAGCATTGGTCAATCGCTCGTCTCCGCTGCTTCTGCACGACAACGCGCGACCTCATACTGTACAGCAGACGGTCTCCAAGTTGCAAGAACTGGGGTTGGAAGTTCTCCATCATCCGCCCTACTCACCAGACCTTGCGTCTACAGACTACTACTTTTTCCAGAATTTGGATAACTCCTTGGCGGGAAAAAAATTCAATACCCGAGAGGCAGTACAAAATGCCTTTGAAGAATTTGTTGCCTCCCGTCCAGCTGATTTCTTTAAGAAGGACATCAATAAACTGCCACTGGGTTGGCAAAGATGCATTGATTGCGTGGGTGATTACTTCGATTAATACAAATAAAAAAATACATGAAAAAAATTCGTTTAAATTTTTTCATACAAAACGGCAATTTCATAGGTAAAGACCTCTAATATTATGACATATTGTAAATGTTATACCATTAGATAATAACAGTGACCAAAGAATCTTCACCATTTGTCGCTGTGTTATCGGTTTTATAAGCACAACACTTTTAGCGATGTATGTTTTTTTATCGTGTGGGGAAGCTATGTAGAGCTAACGTTTTCTCTTCTGTGTACAAAATATATTATCAAGATAATAAGCAAAGGAAACGAAACCGTGAGCATCAGCTAGTCATAACACAAAATTGAACGTATCCATGTAACGTAGATGTAAAAATATCTTTATAATCGGAATATTATTAATCCCAGAGTTTATTTCTTAAAAAACTTAACTATAACTTCAATGTTTTCTTTTAATCAGGTGGAACTTACAGTGATAAATAACGAGCTAGTAAATCGTCGTATAGGACTACGACAATTGAAGTATTGGGTATTCTACGCTGATTTGCTATCTTTAGTTATACCTTTGATGACAATAATAACTAATAATTGGATATATCAACTAGCGAGGTTGATAAGACTGCGCCTTCTGTATGATTTCCATAAACATTTCTGTAAAAGTTTCAAGGTTAGCCGTCGAATATTTGTTCCTTGGCCCCTTAACACGCGATTGATCGATGTTACGACAGCGCGTTCCTATTATTTTTGTACGTTGCTTAACAATCCATGAATTTACGGACAGTTATTAGTTGTGGTGATTATGATTTTAAAATGTCTATAGACCATTATATACTCATATTTATTGATAGATAGTTGTATTTTAGGTGCACTTACTTTGACGTTTTGTTCTGTAAGTGATATTTTTTATATTACCTATAGTAAACACGAATGCACATGTGTAGTAAATTAAAACGAATCATGATTTCGTTCATTTATTGATCCTTGTGTTCGCTTCGATGTACAGAATAAAACTGTCACGGATCTTTTTTTTTCGAACTGTCCACGCTTTTGGTCTAGCAAGACCTTAACAGCTTCACCGGACAACCTACTGTCACGGATCGCACCGTAGTTCGTTTATATATCTGCTGAAAATATAGGGTTGAAATCTCTAGAATCCATTTAAAATTTGATTAATGACATCGATATTTTTTTAAAGCAAAAGAGAAATTTTGAGGGATTTTCGTTTAAATCATGTTTGGTGTTGTTGTTGTAAATACAATTCTCGAAGCTATAAAGTCTTATTTGTTTACTACGACTTTATTTGTGAGGTTTGCAAAGAGTTCTAAATGGTTCCAGTTATTTTTACAGTGATCACAAATATTGCATATTCTTTTAAAAGCCCTATCACTATGGTTGACGATATATTATTGTTTTTTTCGGATAATAATTGAAGTTTATAATGCAATAAAAAATTATATAAGAATTCATGAAAGAAAGTAATAAAAAAGTGATAGTCTTGAGCTTAGTTTCTTCAGATGAGTCTTATTTACCAGTTGGAATAAAGTTTCTATTTGTTTTTAGAGAAAAGTTGGACCAGTTTTATTAAAAATGACAATCGTACTTCTCATTTTACATTCAATGACATGTGGATGGATTTATGTTGCGTGTAGAGGTACATAATGCTTTTGTACAATTATTCTACAGTTTTCATTGCAAATGGTATGCACATCAATGTTAGAAATGTGTATATAACTCTATCTGTTCGTTTAATTTCACGGCCCATACCTCTGAACTTGATAAAGGACGTAAATTACTTTTCGTCCGGAATTTACCTATAAAACACGTAGAATCTTTTTTTATGCGATTGGAGGCAAACGGTCATGCGGGTTGTCTGATGGTAAGTAATGACCACCGCTGATGGATACCTACGATTCAATAGGCATTACAGAAGTATTGCCGATCTTTGAGATAGGAGTAGGCTCGTTTCTTGAAGATTTGTAAGTTATATTAATCCGGAAACACCGTCGCTCGGAATTTATTCCAGAAAAATTATATTCTACTAGCGGGCACGGCGGTCGTTGTTCTGCCTTGATAATAAAAATGCTAAAATTCCACCACAGCTCTACCTACCGGGGCCAACTATAAATCTAAACCGTTCTTGAATCCACCTGAACACTCACAAGAATTTTATCAAAATCTGTCGAACCGTTTAGGAGGAGTTCAGTCACATATACACGGACAGAAAAATTATAAATACAAATCATTATATAATTTTTATATTATATTATTAGTACTGAATATTTTCAAGTCAGTACCCAAACGAGATTACTAACCCTCAGTAAAAACTATTGCATTAAATTAGAAAAATGTGCCTGTCTCTATTTAGATTATTTTAGTTTATATGACAATCGTCTATCTTTAGATACATTTACCATTGAATTTGAAATACCTGAAGAAGTTAACATTACAATAGACTATGAACAGTGGGCTCTTCCAAAAGATAGACATGGAGGTAATGTAATTGATTAATATTAACTTAATTTTATATTGAACAAAAAAAAAATGACCCTGCGGTTTTATTAGAAATTAAAAAGTGTTATATTTTCAGAATATGAATATTTCAATTAAAAACTTTGCTTAACTTAAAGTAAATAATAGGTAGCAAAAAAGGTTTGCTTATATACTGATTGCAAGGAATTGTTATCGAAAATATAAGTATATCTATCTGAATGCATCTATTTATATATGGCATATAGTAGCCATAGCTACCTGTTAATTTAAGACACGTAATCTAAGATACATACGGAAATGTGAACGAATAGTACCAATAATTATAGTCCATGCTTAGTTTGAAATGTAATAAGTAACTACCGATCAAAGTGTGAACGAACGGCATGAATAATTATAATCAATGCTTTACTTGAAATAAGTGACTACCGACCGACGTGTGAACGATTAGTATGAATACTTACAGTTAATGCCTAACTTAAGTGACTAACAATCGAAGTGTGAACGAGTAGTATGAATATGTTAGTTATAATCAATGCTTGACTTGAGATAGGTTACTACCGACCGAAATGTGAACAAATAGTACGAATAGTTACGACCAATACTTGACTATAGATAGGTTACTACCGACCGAAGTGTGAACAAATAGTACGAATAGTTACGACCAATACTTGACTATAGATAGGTTACTACCGATCGAAGTGTGAACAAATAGTACGAATAGTTACGACCAATACTTGACTATAGATAGGTTACTACCGATCGAAGTGTGAACAAATAGTACGAATAGTTACGACCAATACTTGACTATAGATAGGTTACTACCGATCGAAGTGTGAACAAATAGTTATAATCAATGGTTGACTTGAGATAAGTGACTACCGACCGAAGTGTAAATGAATAGTAGCCTAAATGGTGTTCGGCCAGCGAAACGATTCTCATAGTGCTGCGGTGGTGATGAGTCGCAGTTATTTTTTAATATTTGGTTATTTAGTATTTGGTCGGTGTAATAACTGGTGGTTATAAGTAAATATAAGTTGTAATGCCATTTCGTCTATTTCCATGGATTATGTAAATGTAATAAGCTTGCTTTCCAAACACAGGCTGTGCCAGGGTTACGAAAAACTTTAAATCCACTGGTCCGAGAAGGCCTAGCTTCGTGGTACCGAAGTATTGGCAGGATGACTACGCGGTTGCTATGACATTCATTATACTCATTCACACTCACACAAGCCTTGATGCTGTAAGTAATAAAAATAATTGCCGTTTTAGTAAATAGATATTGTTTGTTTTCCTATTAATAGTTTCCATTTTATTCTCATTTAAACCTCAGGAGTCACGTGTATGATATCGAAAATGCTATAACATTTTCACTTTACAGTAATTTAAAATATAACGTTTTAGCGAATGGAAATTATAATACTCTTTACATTTTTCATTTGATGGTTAAATCCTTTAATTATGTATATTATGTACTCATTTTTTTAGTAATTTAATTTGAAATGTCGTCTAAAAAACTTCTATTTTCTTATGATCAAAATTCGAATACTGTAAAACAGGAA
Organism: Antheraea yamamai; assembly: GCA_036509395.1. Classification (NCBI taxonomy): domain Eukaryota; kingdom Metazoa; phylum Arthropoda; class Insecta; order Lepidoptera; family Saturniidae; genus Antheraea; species Antheraea yamamai. The sequence goes on along the minus strand of AP028431.1, from coordinate 5,709,005 downwards.
TGTTGCTTTTATGTCATTCAATTAATTGTGGGTTGTCTTTTATGCTTTTTTTTAATAGTTTGGTCATTACTACTTCACTTCTATGACTCTTAGTTATGAGTTTTTGGCGGGATTTTGGTCTGTCATGTAGTGGATTTTATATTTTATTCATGATCTTGTGTTACTTGACTCTATATTGAGTAAAATTGGTGGTGTTTTATGTAATATAGTTTGTTTATTGTGCATAAGTGAAGTGAATGGAAAATAATACCACGGACCATGAATTTAGAGATGCCACAAAAACTCCATGGAAAGTTCTAACAAGATAGCCACCATCTTGTTAGTTCATTGTAATTATATCAAGAAACTTGTAATATCGATACTCACTTGACAATGGCAGTAATAGTCTACTAGAAGGCTGGTTGCCAAAAATAAAATAGTAGTAGACTCTTAGTTATGTCTTTTAATTTTTATCATTACTGCTTAGTTTCTACAGAAATTCGTAATGATTAATATCTGAGAATAGGAGTATTTTCAAAATCAACAGACACTTTAATTTTGTATATCTTAATATATATATTTCTTGTGTGCGTGTGTATGTGACTGAACTCCTCCTAAACGACTGGACCGATTTTGATGAAATTTTTTGTGTGTGTTCGTGGAGATTCGAGAATGGTTTAGATTCACAATTGGACCCGGTAGGTGGCGCTGCGGTCGACTTTTAGGATTTTTTTGTTTTCAAGGCAGGACAACGTCCGCCCGGTCCGCTAGTGTTATAATAATTACATTATCACGTTTAAGTCATTGCTGGAAATCTGATTGATATTAATATATTGCATTAAAATACAGTACCTGGCTTTTAATTTAGTGCGTCTCGTAAGGCAGAAGATCGTTAGTCGACTAAGTTTAGTTTTGTAAAGCGGTACCTTTGAATATCGCAGTTATTGCACTATGCGATAGAGAGAACGCTTTAGAAATTCAAAGCAAGCCAATTTTAAGCGGACGTCTGACTTTTGTTCACGACGCGACAAATCAAATGATGGGTACTGTATATTGATGACACAAGTGTTTTATTACAATTGTTTAAAATATGTATTTTAATAATCAATAATAATGCTTATTTTGTAAGTAATGACTTTGTATTTCTTAACATTTTTAGGTAATGGCATTAACCTTACAACAGGTTTACTATAAAGTTCTCATAAACGCTGTCATGTACCTTATCGATATATGGATGACAAGCGCAGCGATCAGTTCTGTGTATACCAGGCTTAGGGAGCTCTATCAGTACGATTATAACGTTAGCAATCTGACCACTTACCTGAATCATTGTGACCTTTCACCTGCGTTGTTGGAATCGGTGAAAGTGTATGCGATGCAGTTATGGAGCAGGCAACGAGGTAACTTTTGTTTGCATGTGCCTTATGTTGAATTTTAGGGTAAAAGGGATATATGAGGAATCTTTGGTACATCTTCATTCTATGAGGAATATAGTCTGTGTGTGTTTTTGGCGGCGTCTTACCTTTGGTTTTTTGTTATTTTTTTGGATTCGATTATTAATTCCTATTTTATGTTATAATTATCACACGTGACACATTATTACACGTGACTTTGTTTGCGTTTTTTATTATCTTTAGTATATATTTTACAACATGTATAGTCGAAAAAACAAAAAAATGAAAGCAAAAAGTACAAGTAACAAAGTGTCTTATGATATCTTTAGTGTTCCACCATGATGTTGGCTCCTTATTATAACTTTCTAGGGTTCCTTTCACATCACAGAATTCATGCTCCGTTTCTCTGACTTCCAGCCATTTCTCTGCAGGGTCCATAAATACAAAATTAGAATAATTTTTATTATATTGTAGCCATTATAGCGTGCAAAAAGTAATTTGCATACATGTTGTCGGGGGTACAGAAAAGGACATAGGGTACCTTTTATACAGAAAAAAATATACTGTTTCCCAAACTATAGATAGTTACTATCCTCAAGTTGAAAATCAGATTGCCAAGGACCTGTAGGTGTGGTTCGGCAGCTGCACTCGAGAATCAGTCCATCTCTATGTTTAGCGCGTCGTCTTAAACCACATCGTCCTTTTTTTAATATATATCATAGGAGGCAAACGAACAGGTGGGTCACCTGATGTTAAGTGATCACCACCGTCCATAGACACTTGCAATACCAGAAGAGTCGCAAGTGCGTTGCCACCTTGTGTTTGGGGGAGGGGGATTGGGGAAGGGGGGAGGGGATTGGGGATTGGGGAAGGGGGAGGGGGAGGTGAGGTGGATTTTATCCGGCGCTCTCACTGACCGAACGAAACGCAACAATGCAAGCACTGTTACTTCACGTCGGTTTTCTGCGAGAGGGTGGTACTACCCCGGGCGAGCCGACCCTTTCATGCTGATACCAATAATAGATTCAGCGTGGCTCTACCACCTACTAAAATCAAAAATACCAATAGCAAAATTCAAAATCAGGTGAGATCGTGGGCAAACGCTAAATCCTATAACGTGTTTGAGCAACATTATTTATTTCATTCAATTGTATAGTTTTATGATATTATTTATTTTACATACCTGTGTATTTTAATCGTATCGTCTTTCTGAGCGAAGCAAATTGATTATGAATTTCTTGTCCACAGGGAACTGGCTTCCAGAATTAGCTGCTAACGCACCTATGTGCATCAGGGAAGATCTGTTCGGAGCTCTTTACATGCATCATCTGAGAATACCACCTTTATTTCGACAATTACCGTCATATTTTACTCGTCAGCTAGTCGCCAGGTTACAAAGGATTGTAATATTTCCAGGTATATTGTTATTTCAAAGTTACACTATGACTTGTATCATCTTTAATTAATCTCTTTAAAGTTTATTGTGTTAAGGTTTGACCACAGTCTTACTTATATGAAATGACACTGTTGCCTAAGATCATTAACGCGTTAAATCAATATCGGGACTGGTTCTCAAATGTCGTTGCCAAAACACACCTACAGGTGCTTTGGAGATATACTTTCACTTACTTCTGAGGGTAGTATCTAGCCATGGGGACCATAAAAATGGCCCTATAATGATTCATTGCGATGTTTTCCTTCATCGAAATTGCAGGATTAATACTACTAATAATATAACCTCACGAAATGCTATGGATAAAGCCGTTTTATTTATAAAGCACTAGCGGCCGTCCCCGAATTCCTTTGTGTTTTTATATTTTCGCTATATATAGTATTTGCATCGCTTGTCAAAGTAACCCTCATTTGCCAGGATTTCTTTTCGACTTGGTTGACCCTTATCGTTATATTTTGATTAAATTAAACAATATCTGGATACCTTGTATCTCTATGTTATTCTAATATGAACGCTATATAATCGTAAAGTTTCAGCAAAATCAGTTCATCATTACATAGTATAAAATAACTGCCACGTCTGTATGTCTGTCTCTTCGCAATAAACTTAAAAACTACTGAACGGATTTTCATGCGATTTTCACCAGTAGATAAAGTGATTATTGAGAAAGGTTTAGGCATATAATTTGTCAAGGTTTTTTATTGTCAGGGTGGGATATCTCCCACAAGGCCCGTTAGTTGATATATAGATTGAGTATTAAATTTATTTTATGTTGTATGAATTAGGTTATATGAAAACGATGTAATTTCAGGCAAATGTATAGTGCAAGAGGGAGATGTATATGCGTGTATGTACTTTATTCATGAGGGAGAAGTAGAGAAATGGGTCATCGCCAAGAGGTATATCTGTTTGTTTGTATACAGCACATGTATATTTTAAATTCGCATTTATTTAATATATTTTTATTTAATACATTTTTTGTCGGTAATGCGTTTCTCGTATAATATCTGTGTGCGTTATAGCTTCATTTCAAAGATCAAAAGACGTCACACCGTTCCTATTATTGTACTTGTTTTTTTTTTCTTGGAAATAATTATGCCAAACTACAAGTGTCAAAACAATGTTTGGAAAGCTGTGACGTCAGGCCCTATGATTGGTGTTTCTAATCGAGTTGTAGCAAGATTTTTTATTTCGATACTAAAAATATATTTCATATATGTAAATGGAGTTATTGAGGTATGTATGTTTGGTACACATATATATTTCAATAAATCATATAAGTATGAATATGTAGCCTTGCTTACTTAGGTTAGCTCAGTTAGGTCGCGAATTGCATGAGCTAGGCAACATATCCCTCTCCCACGGTGTACCGTCCGACGGCATTGTTGGGGCGGCAAGGGATCGAACTATGCTAGTCCCCTTGGATAGACGCCCCAAGCTGAGATGTGCCGTGCACCCTTGAGCTAGTTGTCAAAATAAAATTGGCTGAGTGCCTTAAGCGATCACCGCGAGTAGTCCGGCGAAGATTTCTTTTAAAATATATTCAATTATATTAAAAGCTATTGAAAAAAAAACTTTGTGTAGTATGTACATACTAACTATTTGATTAACATTTTTCTAAATTTTACATATTTCTCTAGCGGGGAAAGGAAAATGATGTCATTATTGACTGTCAATGGATACTTTGGATTCATTCCCGGACTGTTTCCGAATACGGCATTCCAGTTCACATACTATGCTCGTACGGTATGGCCCTTTTTGACAATATCTTCTTTGTTTAAATATATTATTATCATTAGTGTATACTAATAAACTGCGTTTAATTCATATCTACATCACATTACATTACCCACTTTTGAATCAAGAAGAAAATACTGGTCCCGAATTATACGCCAAATGTATACTAAGGCGAGCGATGCCGCGAGCAAAAGCTAGTTGATTATAATATCACTATTACATTACATTTTCTACTCTTATATACTATGCTTAAGTTATAGAATTGTTGCTAAAACGTATTGATTATGAGACTTATGTTCTATAAGGTGCGCCATCCTTATCTGGTCAGTGAAACAATCGAATAACCTTGTCAATTCTCAATAGATTATGGAGAACTTTTTTGATTCATAAAGCTTACATTTTTACAATTTATTCTGGCTATTTTCCAAAAACGATATCGATCAAGTGGTCACCTGTATTAGTGATACACAATTGAGGTCTTTTCCTTGCATTTCCCATCACATCGCCAGCGTCTCGGGCGATATCGCTGCCATTTCGGCTCGGATGTTGTCTTTGAGCTCTTCAGTGGTCTTCGAACTGTTGGCATAAACTTTACCCTTCAAAAATCCCCACAAGAAGAAGACCGGTAGCGTCAAATCCGGAAATCTTGGTGGCCAGTGAATATCGCTCTTTTCGATACCTCACGTCCCTGGAAGTTCCGACGTAAAAAGTTCATGGTTGAGACATTCTTTAGGTGTGTAAAAAAAGAAGGCTCTAAAACGCATTCAAACACGTAGATCTATTGAGACTTGTCGAAGATATTTAATTATGTCACAGATGAGGATGGCGCATCCGATACTTTATTAATATCAAGTAAATTTGGAATCGAAGAGAAAGAAAGAAAGAAAATATGTTTATTGCAGCAAACACATGGATAACACAATAGTAGTAAAATAGAGTTACATAGATGTATACAATATAGAAAAGGAATAAAGAACGTACGCTGAAACATATTAAAGAGCAATTAAAACATTACGCAATAGCGTTGTTTAAACTCTTCCCACATTACACTGTACGAATCAATGTGATTTGCCTGTTACAGGTTGTTGATTTGGTGTACTTGAAACTGAAAGACTGGCAGGATTTGTTGGACAGTTATCCTGATGTGAAACGTGACCTGTACACGAACGCGGGACAACTGAAAAAAGATTTAGCTAAATAGCTCATAATTAAAATACAATAATAATTCAGTAATTTTGTGTTTTCTGAAGTTTAATTGTAAATAAATATTTCTTTATTTAATATATACATTATTTTAAGCCTTAATTCTAATCTTTATATATAAATTTCTTCTGTAGGTGTGTATGTCACTGAACTTCTCCTAAACAGCTGGACCGATTTTGATGAAATTTTGTGTGCGTGTTCCAGTCGATCCGAGAATGGTTTAGATTCACAATTGGACCAGGTAGGTGGCGCTGGGGTTGAAGTTTAAATATATTTTATCGTCAAGGCTGGACAACGTCCGCCCGGCACGCTAGTATTTTAGTAAGTAAAATACCTATTTTTTTTTTTTTTTTTTTTATTGTAGCTCGGCAAAGTGACTGTACTGTGCCTGATGGTAAGCACAGTACAATCCAAAAACAATGGCGACCACCGAAAGACATACTATCCATCGCCGGTCGCCGCTGTCATGCCGGCCTAAAAGCGACCCAGTCAGGGACAGCCCCCCCGGTTGCTGGATATACACCGGCTGATCCCGGAACGCGACACGCCTAAACGTGCTACTATGGCGGGTGTTCCACCTGGTGTACGGTGGTCGCGATCCAGTCGGGTACAGACACCCTACCACCCCGCAAATTATGAAGCCTAAGTCCCTATAGATGCATAATTCCGGTCAGAAATTAAATAGCCGGTTAAATCTGTATTAATACATTTATATTGTTGTCTGTACATGAGCTTTTTCAAATGTTGTGATACCTTTTTTGGTGAAGTTATGAGAGAAACTTAAATTAAATTTGTTTGTTTATATGTCTGAATTTGATCAAACAACGGCCTGACTAATTTATATTAATTTTTCTAAAGGATAACTATATAATGTCATTAATCGATAGACTACAGTACTTGAATGTATTTTAAAAACAGTAGAAAATAGAGATTGAATAATAATACTAATTTATACATAATGTATATGTCCAGGCATTTTCATACGAAGGTAAATACCTGGCTCTGATCTCTTTATAACGATCAGTTTTCACCTTAACGTGCAGTGGACTGAATGCTGAAGATTTTTTTTTGTGTGTGTGGTTTTTAGCCCTTTCAATTAATCAGTAAACATTTCTGTAACTGTGTGTGGCGATGTACCGTAAGACCGAGGTAAGACATCCAGGTTACTGGTTGCCCTGTACGGCTGTATGGAAATACCAGATTGATGGTTGAACTCTGCCGTCCCTGATACTTTTAGATATTTGTACATATATAACAGTATATGTATACATGAAAATCATTGAGAAGAATTATGTCGCTCTATAGCGAGTTTGTTATTATAAATTCATCTGCTATATACTAAAATATACATAATTTAATTTTGCTACAGTTGAATAGCATAGCTTTATAAATCACTTTTAACTGATTTCAATGAAATTTCGTAGGTATATTATATATATTACGTATATCATTTTGAAAATTTATATAAAATATTAGCGGGCACGGTGAACGTTGTCCTGCCTTGGAAATAAAAACATCATAAAAGTAAGCCGCAGCGCCATCTACTAGGTCCAATTGTGAATCTAAACCATTCTTGAATCCACCTGAACACACACAAAAATTTCATCAAAATCTGTCCCGCCGCTTAGGAGGAGTTAAGTTACATACACACGGATAGAAGAATTATGTATGTAAAGATTTTCTAAAATCATCAAAAATGAATGAAAATAAAAATTATGAGAGAAAAATAATTATTGTGTAATAAAAGCGTGCAAAGCCGTGGGCACAGGTAGTATCGTATATAATTGAAAAATGTACAGAATATTCCCTTATAATACATTTTATAAAGTGGCAATTTTATGGAACCTAATACGCTTTGCGTCTTCCAGCCCTCTCGAAGGGAGACCGAAACAATTTGAGATAATTTGCCTTTGAATATCTTATCCAAATAATATTGTGCTATTATCGCCTTTTTATTAAGGCTTGCAAAAAATATGCCGGGGGTAAGAAATATTCTCTCAGGTGTTTTAAAAACACTTTTTTTTTTATTGAAGCACGGCAAAATGACTGCACTGTGCCTGACGGTAAGCACAGTACAATCCAAACACAATGGCGACCACCGAGTGACACACTATCAATCGCCGGTCGCCACTGTCATGCCGCCTTCGAAAAGCTGGCTATGCACAGGCTGATCCCGAAACGCAATCCTCAGAAGCGAATCACTATGACGGGCTTTTTCGCCATATACCTATGTATATGTTATATGTTGCGACCCAGTCAGGCTGTAAAACCCTACCACCCCGCTTTCTCCATTGCCTCGTTCGTTATTCAGCAGAGCGCACCACGTTCAGGTGAGGTTGCCTTGGGTGTCTCAAGTCTTATGATGTTATTCGACACCCCCTACACTCTCTACGCAGTTACGGTATGATATTGTTTAGGCTATGTTCCGTTGAACTAGTATAATAATATTACATTATATTCACATAGTACTGTCGTTAGTTACAGTTCAAAATGTACTAAATACAATTGTAACCGTTGCTGTAATTGTAACGTTTTAAACGTGTGTTGTTATCTTCGAATTTTGTGCATGTTAAATATGAAGATAAAAAAAAAATTAAAACCCTTATCGACATAATTTGAACTTCGTTCTTGGGGACTAAAAACTGGAAATATTTAAAAATGAATCATATTACATGAACGACTAAAATAGCAATTGACGATGTCAATGCTAGATAATTTGACATACATTATATGTATACATATATTATGTGTATAATTCCATTACCTATACATATAATGTATGTAAAACTAACCAGTGCCCGCGACATCGTCCATTATGTGAATATAATACTGATGTTCCACGACTAGTTAAAGAGTAATAATTTAAAACGTAGCCTTGGTCTTTCTATACTTTATATAGTCTAAAATGGTAAATACGCTATAACATAGCGAGGGACTGGCTTTCAAGTGTAGCTACCGGAAGATGGAACACACCTATAAGTGCTTGGAGATAGCTTTTCAACTTAAGAGTGGTAGCTAGCCAGATGGTCTTAGAAAAAACCCTACCATAATGTTATGGTTTCATCAAGATATTTTCCTTTGCCGAAAGCTCTGGGTAATTCAAGGATGCGAACCGACTTTGATCGAAGCCGTGTCCGCACTCGCTAAGAAGTGAACCGTCATCGCTTCAGTCATTCTTATGTAAATTATAAATAGGTTTTTACCAATTCTGCCAATAATATCGACCTATTCACTGATGAGGTGTGAGCCAATAAAGACACCGTTTTATCTCTTGGAATGGTATTTATTTTATAGAATTAACTAATACAATTATTAACACAAATTCATACACGGACGATATTCTACGATCGGTTGGAGGGGATTGCGGCCAGCAGCGTCGTGAGTGCCTCGCGCTATATTGTGTCGCTGCAGGTTGTTAACAAATAATTTTAAGATATGATAACATTAAGGCAGTAACATAGTATTAAACTGCATCCTATTACTATTTCATTCATGTCAAAGAATGTCATACATTTGTATATAAATGTGCAAGAAGTGAAACTTCCTTAGATTGTAAGATGTATACACTTTATTATTGTTTACAAAGTGTTTTTTAGTGTTTATAGAAATCATTCTGTATAGTATAACATACATTCACATTCATACATTATGTAGTAACGCGTAACCGATTATAATTATGACAGCGTAACTAAGATCGTAACCGCAAAATATTTTTTCTCTTTCACATCGCACCTAAAGACAATTTCATTCAAAGATGACGATTATTGTCGTAACCTATTTCAAATAATACTCTAACCCTGAAAGCATGCCGTTAATAACCTCCATTTAAATCAAATGTTTAAGCGAACACATTTCTTTTATCAGCAATTTTCACAATATCGTTTTAAATAATCAGCATTATGCTTGGTATATCGTATTGGAGTCTGCAATTTGCTTTGTTATTTTTATATTGTTTGAAAAATGTGAGCAATTGAATATTATTACCTTTTTACACTCTCGTGAGGTAAAATTTCGATATGTATAGAAAGTAAGGATACAAGTGTATGTAGGAGCTTAGGGCTCACTACTATAAGATTCCAGACTAACATGGACAGCGTAATAATAATACTCGGAGTGCGTAAAATACACAGTTTATTTATATGACCATATAAGGTATTTATACGGACACGCGATATTTCATTTATTTGTTTAATTGTTTGAACGACATTCTACTTACAATATTTACAAAAGTTTCAGCCTGCCAAAGAGGATGACACATTCGGTAGCTACATGTATTATATCAAAGCGTATAGTTTACCTGGATTTATCTCCAAAACAGTAGAGCTAATTTTAATGAGACCTTTAAGCATAGATAGAGATTTTTTCAGAGTATTTAGTAGAAGCTATTTATCATTATATTTTCCAATATGAATTAAACGGTAATAATAAAATATAAATAATGTAACTTAAAAATCTTTTAAGAATGAGTAATGATGAAAAGAAGATAATTAAAGTAGAGATAATTAATCCAGAAGTAGTTCTTATGGAAAAAGTTTCTATGAGTTCATTCTTCTTACTACTATAGGGAAGCAAAGTTTGTTCACTTGTTGGCGGTTATTTCCAGTATTACCGACACGATTTTAAAAAGTATATCACTATTAGGAAGCTACATTATTCCTATATGAGATAAACTATGGTTTATTCAATTTTTACGTAACACGTACAAAGTCGCGAACCATTACTAGTTATTACTATATATCTATATTAATATTATAAAGCTGGAGGGTTTGTTTATTTGGTTGAACGTGCTAATCTCAAGAATTACTGGTCCGATTTGAAAAATTCTTTATGTGTTCGATAGCTCATTTATCGAGGAAGGCTACATATATCGTCACACTAAGACTAATATGAACGGAGTACCAATGGCGAATGTTTCAATAGTTTTTATTTTATTTTTAGAATAGTTTTATATTTTTTAATATTTTAGAATAGTTTTTATTTTTCCTTTTGAGATTTTCCGCTGCGTGTTAGTTTTAGCCCAAAGTACTATTTCACGCAGACGAAGTCGAGAGCAGAAGCTAGTATAGGATAACTTGAAAAGATTTATGTAATGATTTGTAAATGTTATTTAAATGAGATTTCTATCACATACTTTGGAAATAAAATATATTTACGGACAGAACTACAGGTTTATTAACATTGGTTTGTTTTTTATGTTATCACGCCTTAACTAAACAACCAATCATCATAAGATTTTTCATGCACGTTGTCAAGGATATAGAAAAGGACAGAAAACACCTTTCATTCACAAAAAGATCTGTTTTCGAGGGAGATGTCGAATCTACACTAACGCGAGCGAAGACGCGAACAAAGCTAGTTAGAAATAAAAATGTATGTGCGGACAGGATTGCAGGTTCATTAATATTCGTCTTCTTCATACCATTATCCCACCTAAATAGGGTCAGCACAAAATGTTTTTCTTTTCCACTCTCCTCTGTCCGATGTCATCTCAGTATTCACACCTTTTATACCCATATCATTTTTTACACAATCCATCCATATATTTTTCGGTCTTCCTTTACTTCTACATCAGCCCACCTTCAACTCAAGACTAGTCTAGTTTCACGGCTTTCGTCTCTTCTCCTAACATGACCATACCACGCTAACCTATTATTCCTCAACTTCTCTGTTACTGGTGCTATTTTCATACTTCCTTTGATATACTTTTAGTCTTATCCATACTACTTATATCACGCATCCATCTTATCATTCCCATCTCTGCCACATGTATCTTTCCTCATTCGTATTTTTCGTGACCTGGCATTTGGATCCATATAATATGGCTGGTCTTATTATAATTTTATACATTATCCCCATGAGTTCCAAAAGCATTCGTGGGTTAAAAAGTACTAATGACACCAGGGGAGTTGATAGTGCGTTGCTAGCCTGTATTTGGGGGAAGGGGAGGGGGAGAGGAGAGGGAAGAAGAGATGGGCCTCCGGCGCTCTCACTGACCGAACGAAACGTAACAATGCAAGCACTGTTAGCTGACGCATTCATACTGAAATCTATAAATATAAATAGCTTCAGATCGTTCGCCATTTCATCCATCCTGCATTTATGGCTGGTCTTATTATAGTTTTATATACCCTCCCTTTCAGTTTCAATGGCATTCGTGGGTTATTAACTACCTTCCTACACTTATACTATTCCTCACATCTTTGTCTATGCCACCGTCACCGTCTATATAATCTGAATAATAATATCTGTATATACATATTAATGATTTTAATATAGATAAAGTATACGCTAAAAAACGATACCCTCGGTAATCCAATCTCTGCGAGATAATGAAATGGACATAATATCGTATTTCTTGAATCTAATCAAGTTGCTCATAGAATTTTCTCTATAAATAAGTCGGTATGAACGGTTGGGTCGTTGGGTGCAATCTTCTTATTAATTCTCCGGCTATGAGGTTCAAATTAAACTCAATGGTGAAACGGACCGTGTATTTCGATGGCCCAAGTTATAAGCCATATGGATACTATTTTTATTCTGACTTGTCTACATTTTGATTATTATTTTGGCCACTGAAAAATCACCGTGATTTGCAATAAATCATATCAGACACCAATAAGAAAACTGAAAAAAAAAAAATTAAAATTCTATGCTTTTAGGTGTAAACTAAATATAAAAATTGGCCAGAAATTAAAATTCTGTAATCAACGACCTCCAATCATAGCTAAGAATATTCCATATAACTACATGAATATTAAGACAGTCGAGGCAGTAATAAAGATTGCCGACAAGGAGAAAGCTCGAATCAATGGAATAACTGTACTTTTTTATTCTATAAATAAATTATAGTCCGCATTATTTAAATAACATAATTTTAAATTGAAATTATTAAAATTAGTCCGGTTCACATATGTTGGCACTTGAAACAATAATTACGTTGTCGGGCCCTGATAATAAAAAGAAATCTAGACAAATTGTATACCTAAACCTTCCTCATATTTATCTACTGCTGAAAACCGCATGTAAATCCGTTCAGTAGTTTTTGAGTTTATCGTGAACGGACAGACAGAAGTGGTAGAGAACTTTGTTTTATAATATGTAGTGGATATCTAAACACAGAATTGACAACTATGCTCATTTATAATGTGCCGTTTGTGGTGTTCTTTCGGTTAAATAGTAAGCCTTTCTAATATACTATATTATAAATTATAATATTTAATAACATATATTATTTAGTTTTTGTATATTCGTGTTCATTAACAGTTGAGATTAAATGACTTTCATTACAAATAAAGCGAATTATAACAGAAAAAACGAATTTAAGTAAAAAATAAATTATAACAACGTAAACCGCAGAATGTTATACTTCGAACCGTTAAATAATAATTCATTGTTTCCTATTTCATCTATTTCATTTAATTAACCAGTTAATTAATTCCTTTATAAACGCATTTGTTAGCAGATTAATCGGTAGATTTCCAGATAACTTTACCGCGGGCATTTGTTTCGACCTAAAATTAAACGGCGACAAGCTTTGAAAGCGTATCCAGCGGAACCAATATTCCGACCTTCATAAATTCACCGCAGTTGTTGTAAAATTAACTTTAATTTAGACTATTCGGTATTGTAATGTTTAATAATTGTTCAAACGCTTTAAATTTACAATTGTCAGTATTACCTCAAGTTAGCAGTTTAATATAAAATTAAAACTGTTTTGGTAGAAATAATAAATGTTATTTATTGAAATGTTTCGGAATTCGCGTACCCTTTACAGTTTAAACTGGTAACGCAATCGGCCGATGATGAAGGAAAACTCTTCTGGGAAGAGATCTTCGGCCCAACAGTCGGACTCTTACAGGCTGACGTTATTATTATTATTACAGAATTATTTCTGTTTATTTGTTTAGTAACTTATATAAATTAAAAAATAATACTTGATCTATAATATAATAGTTCCTTTAAAAAAGTAAATAATATATAATGCAATAAGCCCTTTCGTATCATTGTCACTCCAACACTATACTAAGTCAAACCTTACTATCTTCTCTTCATCGTATCTCCTTCTAACCTCGATTTGTTCTTCGCTTACAACAAAATCACGTACAACAAACAGCTCACAATATATCAATAGAAATACGTGTCACACAACAAAACAAATACAATTCAACGATTTCGAAAAAAAAGAGATATCTGTGTTTAAGTTAAGTACAAAAAAAAATCTGGAATGTAAAAATATCAGACACGTAGATAATTATTAAAAGAAAAACATAAACAACACAAAGAAGTATGCATACAGTTATTTTACTGATTTACCTTAAAAGGTAAGATAGGTTTCATGTAATCTGTGAAAGCGAATACAAACAAAGCAGAACGGTGACTCGATACAATCTTTACTTACACATGTAAATGAAGTAAAATCGAGTCGTTACAAAAATATCAAAACAGAGAGAGTATCCATATTATTTCAACAGATACAACGAAAATACTGTAAAATTCACTCTGAAACACATACGACCGCTACTCACACGGTAATGATTCACGTTCACGTAGTCTGTCCTTGTCAGTTGTAGTGGGGATGGAAAGAACAAAATAATGAAGTTTATTCTATAAAAGCTTCTTTTACGAGGACTCATGAATAAGTAATACTGGTCAGCGGACCCTGAACTATAATAATATCTATGGTTGCACAAATTTGGTAGGTAAATTCAGCAGTTGCAATAAATAAATAAACACACTCGGTGCAGTTTGAGCTGTAAATAGCAACTTTCAACTGGACAAACTTGTTAGTTCGTCTCAGAGGCTTAACACATCTGAAATATATGAAAAACTAGCGGGCCTGGCAGACGCTGTCTCGCCCTGACTATAAAAAAAACCTTGACAAATTATATTCTAAAACCTTCCCTATGAATCACTGTATTCACTAGTGAAAACCGCATGAAAATCCGTTCAGTAGTTTTTGAGTTTATCGCGAACAGACAGACAGACGACTGCATTGTTGAGACACCAATAATTAATCAGCAATCGTTACTCTTATGTTAGCTTGAAAACTCTCGACAGCGGGAAATACGCTGGCTGATCTCGCAACGCAGCAAACGAACTACTACTACCCGGGTTGGTATTTTTTATACTTTACGGGTTTTAGTATTTATTCACATTCTCACTTAAGGTGGTAAACACACTAAACTTTGAAAGAGGCCTGGTTATTAAGTCCAGCTGCTAAAATACACCAAAAGATGTTTACCGGTAGATTTCAACTTGAGGCTAGCTTAGAAAATGTTCTAACCCAATACTATGTTTCCATCAAGATGATTTACTTCACCAAAAACTCCAGCTCAAAGTTTCGTATCTTCGTCGATTGATACTGTGACCCATCATCGCATCAGGAACGCGACAAACCTAAGCGTATCACAATAGGAATTACACTTGATCACTGGATTTTACATATCAGCGTAATCCAGTTTGTGGATTATTGTGCCGTAATTAAGACATTATAAAATTGTCAGTTAGTGACGCTCGCGCCAATAAACGTGTATACAAACATGTTGTGTTTCTTTTGTATAATACCTCACTCAACATATAGTCCAGGACGGTGAACTACAGAGTGGATATAAGGAGATAATACACATACAGAATATATATACATTAAAAGTGTCCTCCAAACACTGGTGGAAACACATCTGTCCTAATACACTTAACAAGTTAATTAATCCTCAGGAATATTCGGCAACGGTGTTACGATCCGGTGTGACATGCAAAAGTTGTATTTTATCGTACTGTAACCTCTCACACTGCACGCACCACTGGACAAATTACGCCTGCTGATATTTTATTTTATATTTTCAACCGTGATATACTTGCTGAATGTGTACGTTTTGCAAGAGTATATTTAAATTCAAATAGAGATTATTTTCGAGATATTTTCTAATTTAAAACTACTAAAAGCGTTGTTATCGTCTAAACAAATGAATAATCATCATCCTCATTCGACGTGTTTTATCATATCAGGTTCATCAAGTGTTTAAACAATTATTATGATATTTGGGAGGGTCGGCGTATAAAGAAAAATAGTTAAACGTTCATCTTGCGATAGTTATCACAATCTACTAAAAGAACAGTTATAATACAATTATTAGCCCGAGATTTTATAAAATTTGTTACAGAAATACGTACTTACCATTTTATCTACCGATCCTTATGAACCGCTAAACATAGGTCCAAACTTTGATCAATTCAATTCAATATGGAATTAATTTTCTTGAACAGTGTTTCATAAGTTTTGTAGTCGAAATTGTTGAATTTTCAAAAATATTACATTAAAAAATTATTCTACATTAAACAGTGAGCAAGCCTGGTGAATATGCTTTCTATTTATACGTTACAGTACATAAGATGGCGTGAAATAATTGCATTAAATGATTTTTCAGACAATCGTGTTCATATTTTTTGTTATATTCACATTAGCCTTCGCAAAATGGTAGGTCTGTAGGTGGTAGAGCCACGCTGAAGCTATTACTGGTCGCAGCATGAATGGGTCGATTGCCCGGGGTAGTACCACTCGATCCACAGAAACACCGACGTGAAGTAACAGTGCTTGCACTGTTGCGTTTCGTTCGGTCAGTGAGAGCGCCGGAGGCCCACCTCCCCTTCCCTCCCCCCAAACACAGACTGGCAACGCACTTGCAACTTCCCTGGTGTTGCTAGTGTCAGTGGATGGCGGTGATCACTTAGCATCAGGTGACCCAACTGTTCGTTTGCTTCCTATGATATAAAAAAAGTCAAGTTATTAATGCGGTTAATTAAATTAGCTATGATTTTTATGATACTCGGTTCGTCTTTGTGATTGCAACGCTTTCTAATTCAGTAGTAGATATATTAGATTTCTATATTTTAATGTCTCACATTAATACGCAGTGCAATGCAGTATATTGAAACATTCCATTACGTATTCAAGCTGCTTTCCAGAGATCAGTCATCTTATGAATCAAAAGGAGTGTGTAACGACTTCTCACTTGTCTCAACACTCTGTGCGGAGATATCTCTACCCTTAAAAGCAATTCCACTTTGTGAATTTTTCATCGCATTATGGGTCGTAATAAAAGTCTTGGGTGTTTTATTATTCCGACTTTACGACCGATGAGGTTAATAAAATGTAGATACCGTTTCAATTATCACCTACCATTTTAGAAGACGTTCACCTACCTCGTATGGTTTTCTTTCGGATTCATAGCTTTATTACCTGTCTGCTTCATTATTTTTATAACTTGCAGTATATCATTTGAGTTAACTGTCACATTATTTATTGATCATATGCTTTAATTTTATAAAAGTACCTTATTTCTTAAATAATTGGTATTTTAGATCTCCGTCTAAATTCTAAGACTTAATTATATAAATCTTAGTTGGTTTCGTCTAGTACTAGGAATTTAATACTACTTACTTACAAAAATAATCGCAGTTTGAGTTTCATATATCAGGTGACTATTTAAAGGTTAACACCCTTCAACCGTGAGGTAGTTCTTGGTCACATTTAACATATAAAATAATAATATCAAAACAAATACTAATAAACAACAAAGAGAACCTTAGTTAAAGTTTGTTCTAAAAGTTATAAAAGTAAGGGAACGATGCCTTGAAACGTAAAAATATCACACCTAGGTTCAATGAACAAATCTGAAGGGGAGCTTTTCAAGTTTAATTATTACGTAACTGCTTATCGTGGGAATACCGCATAGTGGAACAGTGGAAAGTGAGGCGCATAGCGAGATGCGGGACGCGGGCAGAACTGAGCGTGGGGCGCACATTGTATGCGGTGATTCATCGCGGTTTTTGCCTAAATCATCTGATGTTAGGTGAAAATCAGTTTTGCTTTTCTCGATGTAATTAGGTTAAATATTAAACACCTATTTCTTTAATTGATTTAGAACCAGAAACGACTAATGATTGTCCTGTAAAAATTCTGCTGGCGTCTAACTTAACACCCAGTGGTAGGTATGGAATGGAAGGTAAAGGTAATGAAAGGTATGGAAATTCGTAAGTAACAAGGATTTCTTTTTTTAGTTTCACTTATTTCGTTTCGACTCGAAATCAACTATGCCAACTAGATTTTTACACTTCAGTCGCACTTTAATAACTTCAGTTAGAAGATCTATATATAGCCTTGATATCTTATTTGAACTTGAGAAGAAAGTGTTGAACATATATCTATTTTATTCTGTAATGAACTCTTATCAACTTTCAGTTTGTATTATATTGAGAATGTTATTTCTATAAAATAAAAATAAGTGCACAAAACATAGAATTAAAAATGTCAACGCTTTATAATGAAATCAACTATAATATCATTACATAGTATAAAACAAAGTCCCCTACCGCGTCTGTCTGTCTGTCTGTTCGCGATAAACTCAAAAACTGAACGGATCTTTATGCGGTTTTCACCAGTGGATAAAGTAATTCATGAGGAACGTTTTGGTATATCATTTGTCAAGAATTTATTTTTAATCAGGGTGGGACAACGTTTGCCGTGCCCGCTAGTATACAATAAAACGCAGCATAATCATTACACAGTATAAAACAAACTCCCCTACCGCGTCTGTCTGTCTGTCTGTTCGCGATAAACTCAAAAAACTACTGAACGGATTTTCATGCGGTTTTCACCAGTGGATAAAGGAATTCATGGGGAAGATTTTGGTATATAATTTCTCAAGGTTTTTTTTATAATCAGGACGGGACAATGTCCGCCGTGCCCGCTAGTTATTTATAAAACATCTCGGTCCTATTATACAGGGAGGTAGTATTATAGTATTCGTTTGATAAATTACATTTTAAGCTTAAAATCTGTCCATAAGTACTTACTGGTATGTTTTAGTATGAAAGTTAATCGCTAATGTCAATACTAAATGATACGCGCGACTTCGTCTGCGAAGTTAATTATCTTAACAATATGTTTAATGTACAAAAGAGATAGAAAAGCAGCATACCGTTTGCCTCACGTTTCTACAGCAAGAAAATCGCATTTTCTTAAAACTTTAATATCTTTATATGAAATTACTAGCGGGCCCGGCAGACGTTGTCCCGCCCTAATTATAAAAAAATCCTTGACAAGTTATATACCAAAATGTTCCTCATGAATCACTTTATCCACCGGTGAAAACCGCTTGAAAATCCATTCAGTAGTTTTTGAGTTTATCGCGAACAGACAGACAGACAGACGCGGTAGGGGACTTTGTTTTATACAATGTAATAAAGCTATCAATTATCGTGATTATTATTATTTTTTACATATGTGTCTAAGAATTAAAACTCGGAATCTATCTAGTAGATTTGGAGTGATGCGCGTTTATTTATATATATAAAAAATAAAAAGATAAAAGATGGATATTAGTTCTCTGGTAAAATCTCCAATGTCGACGGTACATTGTAATTATCAATAGCGAAAAAGAAATCAACAGACAGACATAGGATAAAGGTTCTAGGTGAAAGTGACATGATAGTACTTTAATCAATAGTAAGGAAATTGCAAACTAAAACTATAATCATAAAGAGTTTTATGATATATCGCCACACGCCGTTGTCATGTCAGCCTGCACAAAAAGGTTATGATTGAAATAACCGATGTTGCAGGAAATTTTATTTTTAAGTTATTTTATTAAATGTAGTACATATATCGTCAAGTTATAGCAAAATGAATATGTATAAATATCACCCGTGTACAAATAACTGTAGTTTTCTTTATATTGATATTTTTATAAATTAGTTTATGTGTTCTTCTGACGTATTACTGTAAAGTTTTATCAAAATCGTTTAAACAGTTTTTGCGTGAAAGTGTCGCGTCCGTTCATCGTCACAAACTTTCTCATTTGTAATATTAACCTTCCGTATACTACGCGACTAAATCCCACAACCCAACTACGTGGGGTTTGACATACCTGTGTGTGTTTATATCTGTGTGAACTTCTAAATGGCCATATTTATCTTATTACTTATTATATTGTTCAATTTTGTTACCTATAAGTTCACCTTGTATCTTAAAAATAAAATAAAATAAATAAATACCCCTATAATAAAATATTTAAAATGTGTATAATATACTATTTATTTCAGCAATGATTTAGTAAAGCAATAACATTGTAAGAAGCAACTGTTTTGATTTACGCGAAACATCATAAGTTCTTGATAATTGATCAACCACATTGTCTTTACTTTTGGTTTAATTGTAAAATGTGATAAGAGGTCATTCAAGTAAGCACTAAAGGGGGGCAGGGTCTTCGATTTGCTTAGTTTTGATGACATAGGAGATGGGCGGTGATTACGTCAGCAACAGTTACAATTTTTTTTTTCGGATTTTCTGTAAAACTTAGTCGTTACGTATAAATGTTTACGTGAGCATGAGGGGGGAGGGAGTAAGCGCTTTGCTTATTTTTGCTGATAAGTGGGAGGGTATGAGGTCAGAAATTTTCAAAAAAATACTGCTTATGTAATACTTGAACGATCTCTAATAGCCGGGTCTCGCTGGCTTCCTGTATCAGGGCCAATTTCTTTATCGTGATGCAATGGCGACATTACGTACACCATTTTTCGTAGTTTTGATGTAAGATTCCCGTTTTATATATGCTCTGAAAGGAAAACATAGTCTTCGCGTAAAAGTGCTCATATTGACACAATATTGAGCTTGAAAAATGATTCTAGAGATCCTTTAATTAAGTTATTACCTAAAAATACTATTTTTATAAGTCAAACATATAGGTAAATATACGAATAAATAAAAATCAAAAATAGTCATACAAACCTTTTGATCCACGCGCCATACAAGGTGGGGTTAGAGATACCCAAGCGCTTTGCAAGCTTTAGTAGGCTATTACTGGTTTCAGCATGAATGGGTCGGGATAGGTCCAACTACTCTCTCACAGAAAACAGACGTGAAGTAACAGTGCTTGCAATGTTGCGTTTCGTTCGGTCAGTGAATGCGCCGGAGAACCAACTACCCTCCCCTCTCCCCTTCCTCTACCCCCTTCCTCCCAAACACAGGCTGGCAACGCACTTGCGACTGCCCTGGTGTTGCTAGTGTCTATGGACGACGGTGATCACATGACATCAGATGACCCGCCTGTTCGTTTGCTTTCCTGTGATATAAAAAAGCGCACTTTACTCAAGTCTCACGCACTTTGAAGCAATCACTAGGTTAAATGAGTAATTCACTGATCAGAACGGTAATATCTCATTTCCAGCTACTGAGGAAAATAAAATTCGCGAGTCTTTAATATTTAAGGAATATTACGAATTTTCAACTGCTGGGGTGTGTATAAACCCCCCACCTCGTATACAGAGGGTTAATAAAGGTCTATAATTCAATTTAAGATATTATTGTATTATTTTGTATTTGTTACTTACTAATTAGTTGTTTATTTATCTTGAAATCGGTATGTTAAATAAAGTATACGGTATTTTTTTCTAATCATATTCACTAAAAATAAAACGATGTCTTCATGATAATAAAATCAGGATATTCCCACAAAATGTGTGCATCAAAAACGCAATTATACTTAGAGGGTAGTAGTACAGTTCAAGTTAGACAAAGTACTAGAACCGAGATTGAGTGCAATCTGCCACAAAGCATCTGGGACTGAGTGCTACAATCTAACTGTACGATTTTGTATATCTAGGCATGTGCCGTATGCAGGGTAAAGACACGTTTACATTGACCTTATTTATTTATTATGGAGGTTACATTTTAAACGACAAAATAATCATATATGTATTGTATAATATATATCAAAGAGTAATCTGCAGTCAACAATATCTTTTGGTGAATAAAATAATCAGTTTCCGAATAATGTCGAATATTGTCCTTAAAATAAATCATATATATAAACTGGCGACTAGGCCCGGCTTCGCATGGGTGCAATGAAATATGTGACATCATAAGTGTCTAAGCAATTTAGATCCATATTTTTGCACTTTGATATTTACAGCTCATGTCAGTCATAGAACCTACATAAGAAATTTCACAGAGACATCTTGTTTTTTGTTGGGCATCATTTTAAATGTATGATATATTAAATTATATATATACTAGCGGGCCCGGTGGATGTTCTCCGCCCTGATAATAAAAAAAAAATATTCACAAATTATACCTAAACCTTCATGACGAATCACTATATTTACTCGTGAAAACCGCATGAAAATCCGTTCAGTAATTTTTGAGTGTATCGCGAACAGACAGACAGACAGACACTTTGACGACATGACAGACGACAGAGAACTGTGTTTTATACTATGTAATGATAACACCAATTAACGTGACCATGTATCTACTCTTAATTTTTTTCCTTATTTTTTATTGATATATATACATATATATATATATATATATATAATATGATTTATTTACTAGATTCATTAGTATGGAAGTCGACATTATTTGTTAACATACATTCGTTTTGTGTATTAACTGGTACCCGTAACTTCGCTTTCAATGAAATGTTGTGTTATGGGAACTTCGCGTTTTATCTCTATTAATTGTGGACTGTCTTTTATAAATATTTAACAATTATTGATTAACTCTGGTAAAATTTATTATTATTGCTGAGCACCTATGGAAGAGTTATGTTTTTTTTTCGAACTGACTACGCTATTGACCTAGCAAGGTCTTAACAGCTTCACCGGACTGCAAAGGCGAACGCTTAAGGCACTCAGCTTATTTAATTTTGACAACTAGCTCAAGGGTGCGCCGCACACCTCGGCTTGGGCTGTTGCCTGATTCATGCAATTCGCGACCTATCTTTTTTTTTTTTTTTTTTTTATCGTGGGGAAATCCCTTATGGATACCCACCCTCTCGGGGGAGAGAGTGGGTTATGTCCGACTCGCACGGACTAAAACCCCACGGTGTACCGTCCGACCGTAATGTTGGGGCGGCAAGGGATCGTGCTGGCTAATCACCTTGTAGAGCCGCCCCAACGGTCCGCCCGGCGGAAGGTGACCGCCGGGCTCCTACCTATAGAGGGACAGACCGGGTACACGCTGGCTGCCCCCCCCTCGTCCGCCGGACCTGTGCAATGAGGAGATGGGCCCCCCGGCCCATCCCCTCAGGTCCGGCTACGGTGGTAGGAGGAGTTGGGCAAAGCGCCGCCTCCTCCTGCCAATCCTCCGTTGGCGGAGACGGCCACTTAGCGGGTCTGCCTCGCGGGCCCTCTCCGCCGCCTCCTTCTGCGAGATGACCTCCTCGCAGAAGGAGGCCATCGCTTGCCACGCCTGTTTGCTGCCGAGCATGGCCGAAACCACACTCGGCAGCGACAGATTCTCCCCTACCGCCGCCGCCAGAATGCGGCGCTGTCCCTCCCACGCCGCACACTCAGAGAGAGTGTGCTGCGCGGTGTCTTCGTCAGCGCCGCACTCGTGACAGGCGGCGGTCGGCTCCCTGCGAGCGATCCGGTGCAGGTACCAACCGAAACAACCGTGTCCGGTTAGTACCTGCACCAGTCGGAACGTCAGGGAGCCCCACTCCCTTCCTAACCAGTCCCGCAGGACCGGGCGGACGGCGTCAACGGTGTACGTCCCGAAGCGCGCGTCCGCCAGGTCCTGCATCCACCTCTCGACGGCGTCCTCTCTGAGACGCCGTCTCCTCTCTTCGATCTCCCTGAGCGCCGGAGGCTCCCCACTACGCTTCCTCGCCGCCGTGAATTCGTACACGACGGCGAGAACTCCTGCCTCCAGCTCCCAGGGCAGGGAGTCGGCGAGCGTGAAATTCGCGACCTATCTGAGCTAACCTAAACTTAGCTACATATTCGTACTTATATGAGTTATTGAAACATATATGTGTACCAAGCATGCATACCTCAACAACTCTTATATGTATTTTGAGTTGGATAGTTTTTCTAAACTGTTTCAGTTCAATAAGGGAAAAACAAAAATACAAACCCTTCCACTATCATGTGTGCATGTGTGCGTGCACGTGTGTGGAGGTGATATGTGTAATGTTGTTGCAGTGTTGTAAGATTTTGTGTCACTGTATCGCACGATAATCCTATGGAAGAACGTAATGATATGTAGTATAGACACCACTCTGACAAAACTTATCTATGTACTTGTAAAAATGCTGTGAAAATTTGTTCAGTTTTTTAAGAGTTTTCCCCGAACAAACATACGTTTATAATTGATTTATATCTATAGATTTGTTATTATAGATTAGTTATTAGATTTCTACCTCCATCATACATTAATCAACATACAAGATCATTATAAAAAATAATTAAAAATATTATATTGTGAATTGTACGAGCGCAGTGTAAACACCTCTTACTAATGTCAGCACCGGTGGATTTTAATCTTGTAATACTCTCTTATATTACATTCTTAATAACTCTAACAAATCTTGATTGCTTATTTTACAACCGCCGGGTAAAATTCCAGGTGCTTTCGGGTGAACATTTGGAAAATAATCTCGCTACCCCGCGAGATATTATGGGTAATGTCTATATTACAATTTTCAATGTTACAGAAATTATTTCGTTTGCAGAAGTTATAAAAAAATATTAAGGTATATTTTTACATTCATCAAATAATTTATTCTATAATAAAAAATACAAAGGAGCTTATCACATTCAAGTTCCATGAGATGTGCCTATTATTTGCGGAATTTTATGCTATTTTTATATTGTAGTTTTTAAGTCAACGGATGTAAAAAAAACATTAAACATCTGAAAATGAAGAAAGTAAACGTTGTATGTTAGCATTGAGTAAATAAAACGTAGACTGTAGCTTAAGTGAAACAAATAACAGGCATTCATGTTCTAAATGGAATTCTATTCTATTCGACCTTCGAACACGCGCATTTTTTAATTTTGTTATATAACAAAATAGTTACAGTTGAAGATATTGATAATTTTATCTTGTATAACAACAAGTTTTAAGTGTAAATTGACATACTTTTCAAATTGATTTTTTAATTTGCTCAAATTATATTCATTTATTTTGGAACAAATTTCGGGTAATGATTATGGTCGAATTTCGACCAGTGGGCGAACACTAATCAGACAAATAAATAAAAATGTAATGCCGTTAATGAGCACATTACCTAGCTAATCTACAAGTTAATTTGCTGATTTGTTCCATTAAGTCGCGAAATTAAGAACTTTTCGCATTTGCTCGTCGTTCGGGCTTAATTTTATCCCAAATCCAACTTAAACAATACTAGCATTAAAGATTTATTCAGAAATGCCGGACTTTTAAATTGACAAAATTAACCAACTTATAATATTTTAACGGATCACAGATAAATAAAATAATAATAATAGTTAATCATTACATAGTATAAAACAAAGTCTCCTACCGCGTCTGTCTGTCTGTCTGTTCGCGATAAACTCAAAAACTACCAAACGGATTTTCATGCGGATTTCACCGGTGGATAGAGTGTTTGATGAGGAACGTTTTAGTGTATAATTTGTCAAGAATTTATTCATAATCAGGGCGGGACAACGTCTGCCGGGCCCCCTAGTTATACTAATAAATCGTAAGTCTTGCTCATTGTATAATCTGTAATACATTTGAAACGATTATTAATCACATTAATAAAATAAACGAAAGCAGAAAAAGGTGCGGACGAAGAGTCTCTAGATATAAAAAAATAACGGATCTCACTACACAATCTGCAATTTTATAATTGATTTACAATGCGACAACTTACTATAACAGACTAATCAAAGATTTAGTATAATATATTAGACTAGCTGATTCCAGTCGCTTCGTTGACTAATAAAAAAATTCAAAGGGTAAATTTATAGACCTATGCAGATACGTATAGTAGTTTTGACGAGATTCGACCTTACGTGAACAGTATTTTTATTGTGTATACAACACATGAGTAGGGTTATGGAATATCTAATAACATGAATAATTTCCAGTCTGTGTGTTACAATCAATTAGGCAGCGTTATTGGTAAATTTTAGCCATATACAGAGGAAACGTGCGTCTAGGGACTTATACTCAATGTTGATAACCTCTGTTACATATTGACGTGGTTATGGTCCGTAAACGTAATTTGAAATTGAATATTCAGAAAACACCACAAGCTTTGTATCAATATAATGTGTATATTTTGTAAGTATTTATTTATTTATTCGTTCATTTAGAAATCTATATATACAATAAAACTGTAACTAGGCCAAATCTGTACATTAAATATTTTTTGAAAATTATAAGCAAGGTAGACTTAGTTATCAATATAGAAGGCAAAAGTAAACAATTTAAATTTTTTGTCAGCCTGTCCTTGTGATCACGTATCAGTCTGAAAGTATTGACCCGATTTTGACGAAACTTGACACGGTGATAATTAATATTATATAGTTACACTAGCGGACCGGGCGGACGTTGTCCTGCCTTGAAAACAAAAAAATCCTAAAAGTCGACCGCAGCGCCACCTACCGGGTCCAATTGTGAATCTAAACCATTCTCGAATCCACTCGAACACGCACACAAAATTTCATCAAAATCGGTCCAGTCGTTTAGGAGGAGTTCAGTCACATACACACGCACACAAGAAATATATATATTAAGATGTAGGATACTTTTTGTCCCATAAAACGCAACTCCACAATGACGGACGAAAGTCAAAAATTTTTAGTTAATTAATGAAATAAAATTTTCTTTGTGCTATATATATAGCAGACAGATTAGTTAAAAAATTAAGCTATATTTCATATCCTCATGCTTCAAAAAAAAAAACAAATAACAAAAAAAACGATCACTTGGTTCCCGAACCGACGTCTTCGGTTCGTATATAATGTAATGTACGTTCTAATTGCGCTACGGCAACTTGACGTTTCTACGCGTAATTATCAATCAGTTAGAGAATTAGAAGCATAAAATGTAATAAGTAGGCTAAATCCTATTGATATATGTGTTTGTATCTTTGTCATGAGGCATTTTTTTCCTTTGATTTTCAAACTATAACGATTCTAAACAAAGTTCACTTCAATAATACCTTGTCGACAAAGTTGACAAATACGTTTAAACGAAACTGATACTTATATGTTGTTACATTTGTTGTATAAAAATTTTGCTAAACAAAGGTGATAAGATTTTTTCCTAAAACATAAACCTACATAATAATTACATTGCATTGTAGAAGACGAATCTCAGTTAGAGTTCTGCCAATACGTGTGTCAGAGTTCTGTCAGTACGTGTGTTATTTCGGTATTTAATAAAATTAGTTTTCAGAATATTGTTGAGTCTTAAAGTAGGCTCTACGCGAATAGTGAACGGGCACGAAGTTGAGCGGCATAGGAGCAACCCAAGTGGTAATGGGAAGACATTTATCGGCAATATATGTAGGTTAGTTTTTATCTTAGTTGGACTCGCTAGGTGATGCTCCGAACGGGTTCTAGGCTTATTATAAAAGATTTTTCACATACCAACTGGGTATATGTTTACGTGAGTTCCTGAATAGTTTGAATTCATACATGGAAATGGTAGATATCGCTGCTATCGGGTTTTTAAGATTTTAAGATTCTTTTGCGTTTAAAAATACAATTGAAACCGCTAATAACCGATTTGGCGCAGACGAAGTTGCACGGGTCAGCTAGCTTAAAATAAAAACACTTGAAAAGAATATGAAATCATAGCTCCATAAAGTAATGTTAAGTGATTTTTTACAATTTTGTTGTTTCTGCATAAATATATTCAGATTTAGCAATATAATAGAAGATGTGTGAGAATGTGAATGGAAGAGAGAGGTGGTCACAATTTCATACGAGTCACTTCCCTTTCCCTTGGTGCAATGTTTAATGCTAATCTATGTTTAAGGTCTGTCAGCAAACACTAATACGTTTGTTTTAGCAGTTCTATTCGATAGCGAGTTTCTATTTACGGTAGGCTTAGTATTTAGCCTACTAATGGTATACCGTTACGTAGCGTAAGCCGTGGAAGCGTATTTAAGAACTATTGTGAAATTAATAAAATTGAAAGCAATTTGTCTCCAAGGAGTTTGTAGTACATCTTAAAAACAAGACATGTAGCTAAGAATATATTAAAGGCTTCATTGATATATGATCGAGAAAATATTTGCATATCTTTAATTGTGACTTTTCTACTTTTATGCATTAAAAAAAAGTAGTATATTATACACTACATTTACTAAATCAGGATAACATTTATTTGAAGGTATAACCCATCCATCCATCGGCTTCTAAATAGGATTCTTCCTGTTACAATTACGCATAAAGCGATCATTTTAAGGCTTAAAAATGTAGATTATTTTGAACAATGGAATTTGAATATCGTCTTATTTTCAATTGCCTCTATTTAAATTAATGTTCTCAGTTAACAGTACTCCAGTTTCAAGGTTAGTCACCGATCGATTTTTACTACTTAGGACTAATCTGGAGCACCTAATAACCGGAATATACTATTCTAAATAGAACAAAGTAATGAGGGCACTCCTATTTGGTGACTACAATCAGTGTAGTATTATACTAGTAAATCATTATACTGCAACTGTACATCGTAAATTATATCTTATAATCACCTTAATAAGAAAAAAATACTAGCTTGTTTGAAGAAAAATATTACCTGTTTTATACACAGCTATAGAATTATATACTAAATATACCTTGGATTGTATTGAAATCATTCGTAGACACATAATATATAGATACCTAACAGCTAGACACAACAGTGGTAACTATTCACATCACATAAAAATCAGTAATTACAGTCATAAGAGAATAATATAATAGGGTTTATAACTACTACGCCATAAAATCTGTTAAATCGTTATATTTACAAACAAAATTAATAAACATTGGTTTTCCTTTGCACCATAACTGGAGCTTAGGAGTTCCCAATTTTTACGGTATCACCTAAACTCACTTCTGGCATCCTTTCATCTTTTATAAGTCACGATTCATAACTGTTCACACTCCATTGAACGAGTTAATAGGAAGCCTGCTGGAGCCTCGCAATATCTATCCGAAACTTTTCAAAAAAAATGTCGTACGTTTTTCTTTTTGATCTTTCCATGGGACGAAGAAGGCATGCACCCTCGGATTAAAGTAGGGACACAAAATTGTTGATATTGTATCACATAGTATTTGTATTTTTTTAATTCTAAAATGTACTTTAATCGTTTTATGGCAGATACATTTTCTTGAGTCAATTAAAAAATATTTTAAGCTCGTCTTACTAGTTAGCGTGGTCAATTTTAAAAATCTGTCATCGAGTATCTATTTACAGTCTATCCTTCGACAGCTGCATTAGAGAACATGCATTAGATTGTATCTTTACCATCTGAAACTACAGGTAGGACTGTGATCACACGTTAACAATCTATTCAGTATAAAAAATATATAAATAAATGAAAATATTATATAAAAGAATTAGTTTTATTATAATGGTCAGCTGTTCTTTTAGTTTCCTAAAGCACCGAAAACAATTGAATATAGAACACAATATATGTGTTTTTTTATTGAACAGTAACTATCTTAGCTTACCTTTTAAAACGGTAATTAATTAAAATGCCTAAATACATAACCACACAGTTATCTTTTTTAATTTAGAATATACCGTAAAGTTTTTAACGAATTGGAAGTTTTGTATGAGTATATCAATTCAGCCCCTGAAACAATAATCTAGTTGCGTGCCTGGTGTAGGCGTCGGGAGGCCTGTAATTTAGTCGACTCACCGGTTTATTTTTGCTTAATATCGAATCTCGATGCGAATTGATTGCATAGCAGACTAAAAATTAGAAAATGTTGAACCATTTTGCAATGGTAAATATAGTATATTTTCTTGGAGTAAAGATAAATAATTCTTATGCGCATTTTTATAATTTCAAAAAAATATCTTGTAACGAATTCTGACAAAAATGTTTTTTTTTTACCGCAGAAATTACTGCAGAGATAGAAAAGATAACAAAACGAATGTAATCAAGCAATTTCAAATTATATGCTAAGATATTATTAGACAAGGATCATTGAAGTGAAATCAGATATTTGTTTCGTGTAACTTTAGCATTTTGTAAAATAATATTAGCGGTGGAATGAATTTACTCTTACTCACATACATATGAGTGGTTTAAAAATGATTCGAGTCGGAATAAAAGCATAAATCAATGTGTTTCGTTCTGTTTCAATGGACATGGAAGTAACACTTTTTTTATTTTCTATGCATATACTGTAATAAAAACAAATTGTCCATGCCGTTTATGATTTTTTCTAGTTTATGTTTAATAAACGCTTTGGGTGTTATTACAAAAAAGTTAGATACGTATTGAATACTTGCTTTAAAAAAGTTTGGATACGTATTTTCAGACACCTACTTATTTTTATAAAATCGCCATGCAGGTCCTAGGCAGGTATACTTTGAAATAAATCGACCAAACACAGAAATAATGTCATTATTTTCAGTGTTCTTCTTTGCAATATTTTAGAACAGTAAGCCAATAAAACAATAGTTTCAGCTCAATCTACTGACAGTAAAAAACACATTTAATCATTATATTTAATCTAATTAAATGCACGTGAAAATAAAATAGTTCGGATTAATTATATTTCACTTGGATTCAGTCCACGATATATCGTGCAATATATGGTATCGAAATTGCTAGACTCTTACCAATTCTTCTCTCCTAACAAATTCGAGCCGTAATTCAAATTACAATAACTTTTGATACAGTGGACCGATTTTAATGAAACAAACTAATTGTTACTCGAGGATATATTTTATTATTTTCTTGGTAAGATTTTATTGGAAACGTTGTATATTAGCAGTGATGTGTTTTCAAACAAACAGACAGACAGACATTTCTAAAAATGATTAAAATGTATTCTATTACTTATTCCTAGACACCTGCAACAATTTTTTCACAATAATCTAAAAAGTAAAGACATGTTAAATTAATATTCTAACTATATGTATAGATAGCCCGTTTGCTATTCTTATGTATAAGCTATAACCACTGTATAGAAATTCGTTTGCTAGTTCTTGTGTGAAAAAGTAACAAAGGCACATTAATCCAACTAAGGCAAACTATATCCTTTATAATATGAATACATTGAAATTAATAGGTGTAGAGAGAGGTGTAGGTGGTAGAGCCATGCTGAAGCTGTTATTGGTTTTAGCATGAATGGGTCGGCTCGTCCGAGGTAGTACCACCCTCTCATAGAAAACCGACGTGTAGTAACAGTGCTTGCATTGTTGCGTTTCGTTCGGTCAGTGAGAGCGCCGGAGGCCTGCCTCCCCTCCCCTTCCCTCTTCTCTCCCCTCTCCCTCCCTTACCCCCAAACATATGCTGGCAAAGTACTTTCGACTCCCTTGGTGTTGTTAGTGTCTATGGATGGTGGTGATCACTTAACATCAGGTGACCCAGCTGTTTGTGACATAAAAAAATATGTAATTTTATACTCAAAATTTGTACCAGTCTCGTGGTTTTGATATAATTTGAGAAAAGAAGATAAGAAATCGTAGTAGAACATTTATTTGTTTCTTCGTAATAATGCGTTACAATGACAAATGTAAATGTGTGCGTATGAATAATGGCGACGTAAAACCGGATGGGTAAGCATGATGCATGATAATGCTCCTCATAAATCTTTAACTTTATTACCGAAGCTAGTCTCAGTGTAATTTTAGTATGAAAAGAATCTGGAATTAATAAAAAAAATTCAATAAATGCGAAAGTAAGTGTGTTCATGTGTTATGTTTTCGAGCCTTTATTACTGAACTGATTTTCATAAAATTTTGGAAACACGTTATCAAGGGTACAGTCAATGACATAAAATATCTTCCATCCACAAATCAAATCCATATTAATTTAAGCGAATCCGCGAACAAAAGGTAATTACAAATGCTTTCTATTACATAGTCATGGCCTTTGAATTGAAAGTAGGCGTGTGTTTTTTGTGTATTGTAATTCAAAATTAATCTTATCTTGTATAATATTGACTAAGCAGTTGATACATGTATTTAATAACAGAATGAAATAAACAGTTATAATCATCACCGGAAATCAATAATTTGAGGAGTTCTAAACTTAATAGTAAATTTAATACCAATGTACCAGGATTTAAGTAATTTCGATAACAAAAAATGTCTATATATATTTTTTTAATATAACAATAATTTATTCTCATATTATTGAATTTAATTTTAATGTTACCTATATTAGTTGTAATTTGTTTTTATAAACTCTTTTACAATATAAATCTTGAGATTTCGTGTCTCCTCTACTCTTTAAACTGCCTCGCAGTTATAATGTAATTCATATGGGATTTTAACTACGTATATCTAATTAAAATTTTGATATACGAAAGAAAACAGTGTTTACAGTGTTTGTAAAATTCTTGATACTTTATGATATAAACTTGTAGTTTTCTTCATTGAACTGGGAACAATTAGATAAGAGAAATATAACTTTGTATATATATGGATTTTTAAGTGAAACTTTTATTACATCGTCTCAAACTTTTTCGTCTGTGTGTTGCATGTCGCGTGATGGTCGCCCACGGAGTAGGGATAAAGTGAAAGGTGCTCGTCAGAGCAGCCAGGGCCAATATGGCGGCGCCTATAGTTCTCAGCAGCTGACCGTGTAGTGTACAGACTATTATTAGTTAAATGTCTATAGTGTGAAAAAAAGTTACACTTTTACCGTGGTTTCATAAAACCACACAATCCTTTTTTATACCTATTATCGGAGGCAAACGAAAAGGTGGGTCACCTGATGTTAAGTGATCATCACCGCCCATAGACACTTGTAACACCAGGGGAGTCGCAAGTGCGTTGCCAGCCTGTGTTTGGGGGAGGGGGTAGGGGGGGGAGTGGCAGTGGGAGGGAAAGTGGTCTTCCGGCACTCTCACTCATGGAACGAAACGCGCAATGTTACTTCACGTCGGTTTTCTGTGAGAGATTGATGCTCTACCCCGAGCGAGCCAACCCATTCATGCTGAAACCACTAATAGCTCCAGCGTGGCTCTACCACCTACGAAATTGTTTCTTTCATATTTCTACACCGTTAGCTTTTGGTGTAAGTTTAAACACGATTTACATTGCAAGGAGAGACATAAAACTGTCCGGTTAACTGAATTTAACATTCCCAAGATACATGCATTTATAGAAAAATATAGTTTCAAGTAATGTTTTTACCCGACTACGTAGAAAGAAGGTTAATGTTTGGTCGAGTGTATATATTGAACTAGAACTTAGATTTTGACCTCGAATAACATTTGAACCAGTCAAGTTAGCAAAAAATCACAGAAAACCTTTTTTCTAGAACGTTAAATTGTCTACAAGAATATATACGCATCAATATAATCCGTTCACTAGATCGTGATTTAAATAATTCCAACGTAATAACAGAACTTGACCCATGTTATTGCCATTTAAAACATTAACCTTAAATTTAAAATTAAATTTTAAAATTATTAACCTGCAATATGGCACGATTTTTTTAAGTGATAACTTCTTTAGGTGCGTTGAGCGGTATTTTTGGCAGGAGATAAATTTATAATTTCATGTAATGACACGCTACGTAAGCACGATCTGCCGTATTGCGCTTGCGTCTGACTAGCGACGCGTAATATAGGGGCCTATGTACATGTAATATTTATATTTTGCAGCTTATCATAAGTTTGATTAATGGTAATAGACTTTATTAAAATGTAGGTATAATTATGGCTCCGAGTGCCAATAGATATGAAAACCACACTAATGTTAATAATTTCAATAAACTAATTCTGAAATTTAAATATTATCATTCACACTTCATTATTGTGAGTTTTCACTTCTATCGGCAGTCCTTATGAGTACCTCGACTTTTTTATATATATTTGGAACCTATTCGGGATTATCCAGAAGGATGCATGTATGTGTGTGGACACTACTTATCAATTAATAAATTTCTTTACTTAGCGCAATCTGCTCGAAAAATATAATACGTAATGTCGTTAGATTCACCTTCATTTTCCGAGTTATTGATCTATATGTTATATGTAGAAAACAGGTTATTAATAATATTCTACGTGTTAAAAATGGTACAACGTTAGTACGTAAAAATTCAAATAGTAAATTCAAGTTCGTTTTTCCAAAACCGCTTTATTTAATTCTAATTTAATTCACTCGGTCCTAAGTTAACAAAGGTGTTGCCTTAGGATGTAAAACACAGTTTCTGTTTGTTCCACCTTCTCCAGTTGAGGACAAGTATTGTTTGTTTTTTCTTTACCTTTACAATCTTTGCTTTAATCTCGTCAAATAGTGCAAAGACGTTGTGTAATCATAACGATTAAATAATAGGAAATTTATTTTGTACTTTATTTCAATACTATCTCTTAATTTTTTTTCGCAATGTTTATTTTTTAAACTTCTTTTGCTTTTACGAATTTGATAAAAAAGTTATTTTATATGAACAATAATATTATATATAATGCTTTTTAATAGGCCGATGTTTAATCAACAGTTAGTATAAAATAAAATAGCTATCATCCAGTACCGGATTCAAAGTCAGCACCGCCTCTGGGTAGTCTAAAAAATACCGCCTCATTAACGAAATGTTGCATAAATTGGATTACAATTTCGATATATACAATTTGCGAGTTGTCTGATATAAATATTTTACATTTTTATTTAAATAAAATTAATGCATGTAATTGTTTCAATTATT
This sequence comes from Antheraea yamamai, assembly GCA_036509395.1. NCBI lineage: Eukaryota > Metazoa > Arthropoda > Insecta > Lepidoptera > Saturniidae > Antheraea > Antheraea yamamai. Next base: position 5,674,596 of record AP028431.1, on the reverse strand, counting down.
ACATTGAAAAAAATCATTAATTAAATTTTTGAAACATGCAAAAATTTATTTATAAATACTAAATTTTTTTTGAAAATTGTAATAGTTTTTTTTTTAATGATGTATTAATTCCTTTTGGAAAATACAAGTGAATATTTTTTTCACTCGGCGAATTTTGCTGCCCTTGAAAATTTACCGCGCTGGGCACTAGCCCCGTGTCTCTCTAGTGTAAATCCATTGCTTGCTATGCGTTCGTTGTTTGTACGCTTGGTTCTACTAAAGCACGTAATGGATGTTAATAAGGTTTTCACTATCATTTAGTTTTAGAGGATTACTTCTGCAATGTCAATATGTATCACACATGCATATTATATTTATAGAGACTAGAGAAAAAGTTTTTTTTAAATTAAATTAAAAAAAAATGACTATAGTGACTAAAGCTTGTGAGATGTATAAAAATAATTTACTAAGGGACTTGTATATTAAAAAAGGCTTTCTATGTACCAAATATAACCCAAAGTACATTAATTTACATGTCAATACAGATTTTAGATTATTTGCTACGCTATTTTGATCATTTTGGTATGAATTCTCGTCCAATTAAATATTTGGTCTTTTCGATAATGATAATTAATTGATTCGGCTGTCGTAATTATGTAAATGCTGTATAAATGTAGTGTTTTCTTTCTATTTGACCACTCTATACATAAATATTTGACTGTATTTATCTATCTATTATGTTATAACTACATATTATAAAACAAATTCCTGTACCACGTCTGTCTGTCTGTCTATTCGTGATAAACTCTAAACTGACTAGACGGATATTCATGCGGTTTTTACGAGTACATAAAGTGATTTATGAAAAAGGTTTAGGTATATAATTTGTCAAGGTTATTTTTTTATCAGGCCGGGACAACGTCCGCCGTGCCTGCTAGTATTAACAAAGTTGTTCCTTAAATTTAAAAGAATACACATTTTTAAACGTATATTTTCATTTCAAACTGATTTATTTCGGATAATACGTAGGTAGTAGGAACGTAGGTAGGTAGCTGTCAGCGGTGGATAGCTGAGGATTACCCTAAATCCAGGCAACTATTCCCTAATCCCGGCAGTATCTCGACCCGCACGGCCTTCGGATTCACAGTGAATTGTTACAATGCCAAATTCTTATCGGCATGTTGTAATGTTTTGTTGCATACTTTTAGTGAGATTATACTATACAATATATATTGTTAGTTTATAATTATTTATACCTTATTATATCTTTATTTTATTTACTTGTTTATTCTGATCTTATTCTGCTTTATTTCTGTTGGTATATATTTATATTTTGCGTCCAGGTTTATGTATTCTTTTCAATGTAGCACACATAAATAATGATACGTCTACTGATCATCAGTGGTACGAGTTTCTATTGCTATATGATGGATTTGGCATATAAAACAGAAATGATAGATTCATATTTGATAGCAAATTAATTTAAATAACTATTGAAAATCGTTTGAATTACTTTAAACATTTATTAGTGTATTAGATTTATTCATATCTAATAGAACAGATAAATATTTTATCTAGATTTTATTTAGATGTTTCTTAAGGATACGTGAATAAAATTCTAGTAGAATTATCAACATAAACATGACTTATAACTTAGTATTTATTGTGCCGAGTGATGATCTAAGTGATGCTATTTACTTTGATGGTACAGTAGGTGGTAGAGCCACGCTGAAGCTATTACTGGCTTCAGCATGAATGGGTCGGCTCGTCCGGGGTAGTATCACCCTCTCATAGAAAACGTGAAGTAACAGTGCTTGCATTGTTGCGTTTAGTTCGGTCAGTTGGAGCGCCGGAGGCCCACCTCCCCTCTCCTTCCCTCTCCTCTCCACCCTTCCTCCCCTTCCCTCAAACACAGCACTTTGGACTCCCCTGATGTTGTTAGTGTCTATGGACGGTGGTGATCACTTAAGATCAGGTGACCCACCCGTTCGTATGCCTGCTATAACATAAAAAATAAATATTAACTTGATTTTAATATGAAATACTCGTGTATCTGTTCTAAAAAGATTATATTATTAACTTTTCTCGGGCACTTTGTCTATAATGTTATTAGATAATTCAGCATGGTCAGATTGTTAAGGTTAAGGTTTAGTTTTTAAATAAGTTAGGATATAGGTCATTATACTACACCAATTTTCATTACGACTGATAACGAGATTCAGTCGTGAGAAGCCAAGAAAGTGATAGGCCGAAAGAATTATTGTCTGATTAGAAATGTATTAGTTTGGATTGAAAGTGACAATATAATCTTCTATTTCGTAATTTGATGGAAAAATATATTTCCCATGACATTGAAAAATAAAAAAGACACAAAACCTAAATATATTTGTCATAATACTTCAAGTTACGACTCGACATTAATAAATCATCGAAGTATCACAGCGCATTAGAATCGGAGTGGTAACACAAAGAATTACTTACCGAGTCGCGTCCCACGGGTGGGTAAATGACACTCAAATTATATAGATATTATATAGCTACATTTACACGTCGTAGAACAAAGAATATCTTTGCTCAACGAGATATCTAATTACACTGAAAGCATTCATTGAGGTTTACAGACTATTTCCAAGCACGTACAAGTTAATGTCAAAGTTATATTTATATGTAACAACCGCTTTGCATTTTGATATGAAATATATTTAATTTTATATTCGTGTTAAAATTAATAAAGTAAATAACAGGACACAATTTCATATACGACAATTTAGTATCAAACTAAGCATAGCTTGTATTATGATGACTAAAAATTCTAACTATTATTATGAATGCGAAGATGAGTTCGTTTGTTTGTTACAGCTTTTCGAGTTAACTATTCAACCGATCATCATGAAATTTGGCATATACGTTGTTAGAGACATAAAAAATGGAATAGGTTTTGATTTTATCTAAAAAAAAGTACTATTCTCGAGTCACTGGTCCAATCTTCATTAACACGACCGAAGCCGCGAACAAAAGGTAGTATCTTACTTGTGTGTTAGCAACAATTTGAGGTAGAAAAACTGACATTATTTCTAAGAAATTTTGTAGTAATACGTTCAACTTAAAGGACTTGTATCCGATGGCCTTAATGAATCAGAAAAAGGAGAAGTGACAGCTAAAAATGACACGAATGTTTTAGTTTGTCTGTGGATATATTATATTAATCTGAAATTAATTGTGTCTTGTTGAAAGATAGATTGTAAAATATTTAGAGAAATAAATAGTTTAATCCGAGAAATAGGTACTTGTTATCACGTGCTATTTATTATTCATATTAAACTCTCAGGCACAGAACACTCAATTATTTTAGGATCGAAACGGTAATTTTTCGTCTAACTGGACGCTTTATTAACACTACGCCATGAGATCTGTTTGAGGCATACCTTGTATTTTAAATAACACATTCAGTGGCACTAAACTTTAAGAATGGTGTTTATTTTCATGAGCATTTATATGCAGTACTACCTTTCTCAACAACTTTTCACTTATTAAACAATCAATAAATAGCTCGTGCAAACTGAACTGTATACTGCGATTCGTAACCGATGCAATTGTAACATACACATTTATTAATATAGGTATATTCATTCATTTGACTTTCAAAAGAGGTGCATTTCTGTGTCATTGAAAATCGAAACAATCAAAGATACCTTATTTAGTTAAGGTCTTGAGAAGGTGCTTACGAAGTTCAAACCACTTCCAGGTTCCAAGGTGACAAGGCGAATTTAAGGCGTATTTTAAATTATTGGCGCTTATTATCGCATATGTATTATTTTTTTATTCATAATTTCTGTCTCAGTTAAATGTGCTTGAAGTAAATACCAAATAAATATACACGGAAGTATAATTATCAGTCACATACGAAAGTTTCCATACGCACATGTTTTGCACGCTTAGAATTTTAAGTTTCGACTAACGATATAGAAAGGTTTTAAGAAAGTTATATACTTAACTCTAAAATGCGATGTATAGGATGTCTGGAAGTCATATTAAAGTCAGCTTAGTATTTGAAAAAGTTATTTAAAGAAAATTTAAGTACATTTATATAACACGCGAGACATTCAAAACGGAGCCTAAACTCTTAATAACGTTGTTCGTTATTACGAAAAACTTTCTATAGTTTAGAAATTAATTTGGTTTGTTATATAACAAGACCATTTATTTGTTCTCTTCTCACCGCATAACGAAAACTCTTTATAACGAAAATGAATGGTCGGTCTCCTGAAACTCGTTAAAGAGTTTACACTGTATTTATAAGTATCGTTTTATATTTATTTATTTAGAAACTAGCTGATGTCCGTGACTTCGTCTACATTATCCTACGCACCACACCGCTTACCCCACTTCTCTACGGCAAGAAAATAGAAAGCGTAGTGTGATAAAAGTCATAATTTCATATTTTATTAATATCGTGATTTTTTTTGGGTAGCCAGTGTCTATAATATAAATCTAAAAAAAATTGATCCATATCTATACAGTAGATTCCGCGTGATGCGGGCACAATAACATACCTCTATTATAGTATTTATATAGATATACTATAGAAAAACCCTGGTTTTTGAAAGACACTGAGATGTATTTACTTACCTAGTCTTCTATCGTACTTAACTCGTGCCGTCATTCAAATTACAATAGGTTTTTATCGAGTAAACCGATTTTATTGAAACAAAGACTAAATATTACTCAAGGATTATGCTTTATGATTTTCGTTCTATCATAAACATAGTACTGTAGCAGTTATGCGTGCACAAAAATAGATAGCAGGACATTTCTAAAAATTATTAAAATATATTCCATTACTTATTTTTAGCCATGTGCAATAATTTTTTTCACACATACCTAAGAAGTACATACACGTTTAATTTACATTCTTATAGTAAGTAATATGCCAAAATAAATATTGTTAGCAATTTTCTCCGCGTTAAATTACAATATACAACTTAATTTTCGAAAATAAAAATATTATAATTTTGTACTCAATTATATCATTCAATTCAATCGAAAGAATCCACAAAAGTTACTGAGAGAAATAAATATCTCAATTAAGACGCGATCTAGTATTTCATGGCATTGTGAAACTTCGTTAATTAAGTAACGTTATCGATAGCGGAACATTCGCAAAGATGTTAATTGCTGTTCGCAATATTCCTATCAGCAATTCGCTACTGACCGAAACTGACTCCGACGACTCGCAAGTTCTTGGATCTTCACCGTTACAGGTTTAAAGTTGCTAGACGTGACCGTAAGGGTTACTGAGCGTACTTGTATTTTAAAACTATAATTACTCAAACGCGAATTGCTATAAGCTTTTGCATTAGTATATAGGTTTGGGATGTGGTCAGGGATAAATCAGGGATGTGGTCGCTGTCTTCACAATAAATACATGAAATCTTAGGTAAGAGCTTATACGATTTTTGATTGAACAGTTAGTTCGCTGTGGTAGTAGAAATTGTTCTAAACCCGCCTGGGAAGCTGTTAATCTCGAATTGAATCTGTTTCTAAGCACCTATACATGTTTCTAGCAACTGCATCTGAAAGCCAGTCCTCTTGTAGATTTAACGTATATAACATTTAACATCAGGTGAAATTGTGGTCAATCACTAACGCCTATAAAGTATAAAAAAGGAATTTGTCTATTACTTGACTGTAGGTGGAGGAGCCACGCTGAAGCTGTTATTGGTTTCAGCATGAATGGGTCTGCTTGCCCGGGGTAGTACCACCGTCTCATAGAAAACCGACGTGAAGTAACAGTGCTTGCACAGTTGCGTTTCGTTCGGTCAGTGAGTGTGCCGGATAGCCACCTCCCCGCCTCCTCATCCCTCCCCCTCCCTCAAACACAGACCGGCAACGCACTTGCGACTCCCCTGGTGCTGCTAGTGTCTATGGACGGCGGTGATCACCTACCATCAGGTGATCCGCCTGTTCGTTTGCCCCATATCATATAATATATATATATATAATATATATATATTAACGACAAATATTAACATCAAATTGACGTTAGCTTGATGTTTCTTGGTAATAATGTTTCAACAATCACAGTAAAACGACTAATTATAGTGGGACTGTAAGATTTATTCTACTAACTAATAACCAGTGAAATTTACTCGATTTAGCTTAATAAAATTCGCGGTGTTGTATCCAAGGCAACAGCCAAGGTTCAGTCACTTTGGTACCATTGATGCCAAGCAACTGACCGCCATAAGAACTAGCCCCATTAATCCGGTGAAGCTGTGAAGGCATATCAGGCCAATAACGTACCAATTTAAAAAAAACCTCTCTGCGGTTCTTATATGGAAATTGGAGAATATTGGAATTTTCAGAGTGAATCGATACATATGAAGTACATCTCATCTTTGTTTTCATTTTTAATTTAATCAGTACCTTAAAAGTAGAAGACAAACGTAACTTTTCTAGAAGAATTTTAGATCTTTGATTCTTAACTGGGAGTTTGGAACAATAATAATACGACTGAAGCTTTCAGTAGGTGTTCAACTTAACTTGTTAGTCAGTAAGAAACGCTTCCAGCAAATCCTACAAGAATTTCAAACGCACCGAGAACTTGTTATTTTAACATTATTAATGTTGTCAAAGTTAACCATACTGTAAAGTTTTCGTTGGATTGAATAAAAAAAAGTATGTGTGTACTTATGTAGACGCGTTAGAGTTATACTTTTTGGCGTAACAAGATAAAAATGTTTTCAAAAATTTTGTCTTTCGCCTTATTCTACGTTTGTAGAAAAAACTACACTAACAATTGAAAAAAGGTATTTAATACATTGAGAGTTTTAATACAAAGAAATACAAACAACAAATACAAAGAAACAAAATGTTGACTATAGCTAACTTCAGGGTGTCGGTTTTCGTGACAGTGTGCGCGCGCATCATAATAACTTCAGGGTGTCGGTTTTTCGTGGCATGTGCGCGCGCATCGTAAAAATTTACTCTCATCATTTTTCCCTAACGCGCTAAAAGAAGTATAACTTCAATAAGCTGTTCCTTACTTTATCATAATAACGATTTAAAAGCACTGGTCTTAATATCGGTTGAAAGCTTCGCTAGCCAAACTAGTAAGATTAGCTTGCTTTAAAGCCGTTGACGAGAAGGAGAGAAAAGTACATAACACTTGGGGAAAATAAAGCGAGGTCAATTTTATTTTTACTGTGATTGCACTCATAGACATGACAAATTGACAACATCTTATAAAATTGACGGTAACAATCCGTCGGTAGTCGTGGCATACTTAATCAATTGACGTATAGATTTTACGCTTAGTGTACATTGTTACAGTAGGACATATTTGGTATGCCCCGCTAAACTCGGCGATGATGACCAAAGATGTAGGTAACACGCTGAGCTATATAAGAGAACTAGTTCCTAAAAACGTCTGCCAAAATATACTCATAGGTGCCTTCACTCTATAAATACATAGGGCGCACTAAAAGTGTCTGGTACTGGCCACTATTTAGAATATTTTAAAACTAATTACGATATTTGAAAATGGAACTTTTTGGCTTTAAAATGCATTTTATATATTTGATTTACCACGAATTTAAGTAGTGAAAATTTTGTAGAGCGGTTTACTATAATTTTAAGTGTAGTTTGAGGCCTCAGCAGAACGTCCATCGCCTTCAAACTGCTTTTGGCAATGAAGTATCATGTACATTGAGGTAATAATGTCGTATTAATCTCATGGGCGACTTTCGTGATAGTGATACGTCTACTACTGTGAACAGCGAAAACATTGATGCTGTAAGCTTTATGATCTAAAGAGACAGACATGTCTCCTACCATGTGATTCGAGCATCCTTAGGCGAAGGTATGGAGCAAATAAAATTAATCCTACAAAAACAATTTGGTGTACAAAACTGTGTACCTGCTGAATCCCTTATAATTTATCCTAGCCTCAAAAAACGAACCATGTTGCTTGGTGTAAGATTCAAAGAAAAGACGTTAAATTTGGTGTAAGACATATTGATTCATAACGAAACATGGTTTACAGCTGTCGAAAAAATAATTGAAACAATTTCCGACACTTTCACGGAGAACCCTAATTAATCTATACATTGCCTAAGTAATTTCTAGGGTAATTTATTTGTGCAATTCTGTGGTAATTATATCGTATTAATATTCAGTATTTCAACTCATAGAAACGCTCACATTTTTAGTTTAACACATTGACCTCTACCACCATTACCATCATTAACAGTATTCTTTTAAATCTGCAATATTTACGGCATCGTTGTACGTAATTGAAGCTACTAATACTGCTGGGGCATTCCATGCCAAATCACCGAGTTTTTTTTTCGACCCCTTTCGATTTGGCTAAAAATTTGGTATTATTTTCTACCCTACCAATAACATTTTTCAGATTTTTTTACCCAACCCAAAAAAAGTTACGAATTTAAAAAAAAAACGCTCTTTTTTTTTCAAATTGCTATAACTTTGACACAAATTGACCTTTTGGCACTTTTTTTTTGTTTATTCTTGTTTTTAAATGTAGTTTTTAGAAAAAAATTCAAAAAATTTTCAGAAGTAAAGAACAATAAAACATTTTAGTTTTTTCAAGAAAACTGTCATTTTTTCGAAGTTCGACACTTTGGATCCCCCCCCCCCCCTTTTTTTTTTTTTTTTTAAAAAATTTTTTTTTTTTTTTTTTTCAAATTTTTTCCCAAAAAAAAAAAAAAAAAAAAAAAATAAACTGTATTAATAAGAGTAAAATTATTTTTTTTATTTTCAATTTTTTTTTTAGGTAAAGTATTCTCAATTTTTTAATTTTTTTTTTTTTTTTTCTTTTTCCGCGAAATAGTTGCTTTAAAAACTTGTTTATTTAACGAATTTGTTACCAACTGTTCGTGTTGTCAATAGTAGAAGAAAATTTACCATTGATAATGTAGGTAACTTCTCATTGTTTTTTAAATCTTATTAAGGTTATGTTTTTGAATGACATTAGTGTTTTCATCGCACTTTGTTGAAATTGATTTCTTTTATCGAAGAAAATTATCATGCCGAAATTTGCTGATCGTTGTTGTAACCCTTTGAATCTTGATAAACACATTAAAAAATCGTCTTTACGTAATCTGCCTGTAAACTTGGCTCTTCATTTCCGTTTATCTACCAGTGACCGTATATGTAGTGCATGTCACAAAAAATTACTTCGTCAATACACTGAAGCTTTATCTGATGAAACTGATAATGATTCTAATCAGAGCATTGATAGTGAAGAAAATTTGAACTACGAATTAGTTCATCTCGACCAATCCCCAGATACTGTTCCGTCAGGTATACATCTTAAATATTTCATTTGTTTCAGTATGTAACTCCTCTGATTTTCTAGAACCTCCATCAAGTGGCCAAGAATTAATTATTCACCAAAGTAGTTCATCAATGTCTGAATTGAGTCTCGGTATCACTCTTCCTACTATAAATGAAGCATTGACATTATTAAATCAATCTCCAGTTTCTGCACAAGGAAGAACTTCTGATACTTACTTAAACCAGAAGGTTACTCGTGTTGCTAGAAATCTGCGAAAGGCATTAGGTGTAAAAACTCAAAAAAATGATGAATTTAGCAATGCCGATGCTACTGAAATTATTAACGGCTTGAGAGATAAATTTAAAGATGATAATTCGATTAGATCCACACGTGTCCAAATTTTGACCTTTCTACCATCGAGTTGGAGCGTTTCTAAGGTTATGGAAGTGATGGGTGCAAGTGAGCATATGGTACGAAAAGCCAAAAACCTTGTTGCCGCTGATGGAATATTATCAGTACCTGAAAAAAAAAGCTGGTAAGATATTAAACTGCAAATAAATAAATTACTAAATTTCTTCACATGATGAAAATGTTCATAAATTCTGCGATGTAATAAAATTTTCAGGCCGTGAGCTTTCGGATGAACTAGTGTCACAGGTTACAAATTTTTATAACGACGATGAAATGAGTAGCATGATGCCAGGAAAAAAAGATTTCATTTCAGTTCGTAACGATGGTGGTACTAAAGTTCAATGTCAGAAACGTTTAGTACTCTACAATTTAAAAGAGTTGCATAAAATTTTCAACTCAAGATATTCAGATGTCAAAATTGGATTTTCGTCGTTTGCATCTCTACGTCCGAAGCATTGTATTTTAGCTGGTGGTTGTGGCATTCATACAGTTTGTGTTTGCTCTATCCATCAAAACATTAAATTAATGATCTTAGGTAAGTTGAAACATGAAGAAATAAAATTGATAGCATTGATATGAATTATTTTATTTACAAAAATTACCATTCTCAACATTTGTAATTAATTTAATTATCTTGATATATTTTTATTCATATCTTCAACAGGTGCCAACTTTTCACGATTAACTGAAGGGACTGATTTATTATTAAAAACCTACAATGATTGTTTGAGTGCTGTTGTACGTCAAGCACCATCATCTGAGTGTTTTTTTAATAATTGTTCTTATTGTCCAGGCGTTGAAAACTTAAAAAAACATTTATTTACTCGGAAAACAATGAAATTGATGAAATTCAATATAAACAATGGGTGTCTACTCCACGAGTAACCCTTGAAACGACAATAAAGAATACAAATGATTTTGTTGATGATTTCAGTGAAAAATTGAAGGCTCTTTTGCCACATAATTTTATTGCAAAAAAGCAAGCAGCATACTTAAGACAAGTAAAAGAATCTTTAAATGAAAACGAATTTATAGTTATTGTTGACTTTGCTGAGAATTATTCGTTCGTTGTTCAAGAAGCTGCACCAGGATTTCACTGGAATAACGATCAAGCGACGGTTTACACTGTAGTTATTTATTATAAAAAAGATAATGAACTTAGGCATCAGAGTATGGCGATTATATCTGATTGTTTAAATCATGATGCGATTTCTGTTCATCTTTACTCTGGGATCATCATTGATATCATTAAATCTCTGTCTTCTGACGTTTGTAAAATCTTTTTTTTCTCAGACGGCGCGCCTCAACAATATAAGAATTTTGAACATTTTGTTAATTTATCTCATTATAAGGAAGATTTTGCAATAACAGTCGAGTGGAATTTCTTTGCTACGGCACACGGCAAAGGGCCATGTGATGGGATAGGTGGAACCTTAAAACGAATGGCCGCACGTGCTAGTCCACAGTTGCCACCTCATGTACAGATATTAACACCGATACAATTATTTGAGTGGTGCTTAATTAACTTACCAAATATAAATATTAAGTTCTCAAAAATTGAAGAGTATAATTCAATGAAAGAACAATTGGAAGAACGTTTCAAAAGTGCTAAACCGATACCAACAACACAAAAAATTCATCAAATCACACCGTTATTGAATTCTGTTATGGAGGTAAAGTCCTTTTCTCCATCACAAAAATCCAAACAACACTGTGTGATCAAGAAACCGAGGAAACAATCGCTGAATCAACGCAAATAATTAGAATATTGAGATTGTATAAATTATAAAACATTATACTTAAATAAAATAATTTTACTTTTATTAATACAGTTTATGTTTTTTTTAGTTTAATTTTTTTTACTTTTGAGGTTATAAAAGCCAACCAAAATCGTTTTAGTGCGAAGTTTAAGAAAATAAGCAAAATTTGAAAAAACTTTTTTTTTCAATCGAAAAAAAAATTAGAAGAATAAGTGGGCACAAAATGGGAATAGTGGGGTTAAATACGGTTTTAGTTGAAGTTTTTTTTGAGACAAACAAATTGAAAATCCAAAGTGTCGAACTTCGAAAAAATGACGGTTTTCTTGAAAAAACTAAAATATTTTATTGTTCTTTACTTCTGAAAATTTTTTTGAATTTTTTTCTAAAAACTACATTTAAAAACAAGAATAAACAAAAAAAAAGTGCCAAAAGGTCAATTTGTGTCAAAGTTATAGCAATTTGAAAAAAAAGAGCGTTTTTTTTTAAATTCGTAACTTTTTTTGGGTTGGGTAAAAAAATCTGAAAAAATTCAAAAAAATGTTATTGGTAGGGTAGAAAATAATACCAAATTTTTAGCCAAATCGAAAGAGGCCGAAAAAAAACTCGGTGATTTGGCATGGAATGCCCCTGCTGTATAAACAAAGAGGCATACATCTACCTATTTTGCGATATTGAATTTTAAATACTCGAATCCGTGCGATAAGGGTTTGGCGTGCTGAAGTTTTAGTTTTGTTCACGTATGAGTTTCTATTCTCATATTACATTCAATCTAAAAACGACAATTTACTGCTGCATGTTACAAATTTTTCGACTTCCTTCTAGTTTATATTTTATTTAGATACCTTTTGCTTACGACGCGGCAGGAAACTATCTCTCCTGTGTCAGATAATTCAAGGTATTCGTTGCAAGCATGCAGCTAGATTGAGATATGTCTGTTCTGTAGAAATTCATAGAATTTATCGGGGGCATCACAGACCTTGGTATTCTCACATTTCGAACGTGGTTTACCGCCACTGGGTATAACATTCACACGTATTATGTATGTTTGTTGATCAGATCCATAAAAGCAACACTGTTTGATCGCTCACTATGAAAATTGTCATACCTATGTGTTTTCTCATGACGAAGGTTTTTACACTGTCTATTTAACTATAAGTTACCACTAGGTGATAGTAGACGATATTTTATCGATATAAAGCTTTTTTTTAAATTGCTTATGAACATACGAAGTCGCGAGCGGTTACTAGTATTAATATGACTCTTGTGTTATACCTATAACTACTTTAATATTAGAAAAAAAGGTAACGTTGATGAATACGCTTGTAGGAGCTAATATCCAGAACTATACTCGCAATATGCATTTAGAAAATGTATAACTAACTCAAAGTTACATATGTAAATTGTATTTTATTACTTTTATAAATTTTAATGTACAAATTAATACATACGACATCACGGAGAGTCGCTCGTATAAGTCAACATAAACAAAAGCAAGATATATCGTTTTTATCGTTAATATCAGTATATTTTCTGTAATAACATAATGATACTAGAACCACACGAATATATATTTTATCGTATTTGCATCCCATTAAATTGCAACCGTCATACATTGGGAGTAACACCCACCACAGTGACACGCCTAGGGATGTCGCTCGATTAATCGATGTATGATGATGATAATGATTGTTCCGATCGATACCCCCTATTTTTGACCCCTAGTCTGAATGGAAGCGATCAGATGCGCATTATATATTGAGGTGCACGTTGTACGCGCAAGACACAGGTGCACATACTCGTCCTTGTTCTTCTGGACCCAGTGAAACGGGGACCGTTACGACCGGAGAAGGACTCAGACAGATGGTACAGTATCACGGTGAGAAAGTTACAAGGGGTCAGTACTATCTCGGACTCCCTTAATCGCTTTTTACGATACCCGCGGGAAGATATAGGGTACTGATATTCTACTCTGCCGGCACTACAGATGCATTTCTAGTTATTAAACGAAGTGAGTGTCAACACTTGACTTGATCTTTATCACTTACTTTACTTTCATCGTAATAAACCCATCACAGCTGTATCTTTTAGTTGATATCAACTATCCGGATTCTGAGAGCCTTGCAAATCGGTACCACAGTGTCGACAGTCGATGAGCTGTAGAAATATTCGGGTTGTCGATTTTTTTTTGGATTACACTATATTTGCTACATATAGTCGTGCTATAATAATACGATATCTCTACCTAATTACTGAATTAGAATCACACAAAATATGCCGCATATTATTGTCGAAACGTTTTGTAGATTTTTTTTACTAATGCGAATAATTTCATTTATAAATATGACTACGTTTACAGGAACTTACTAAAGTAACCAAAAACACTTTTAATTATCTTACTAATCTTTCATCTCGCATTCATAACGCCCAGAATGGGGTATTTTATCTTTCTATTCACAAATAGGACTCCCAGTAAAAAACGTTAACATTTTAAGTGATTATTCTCAGAATATTAAAATGTCGCATATCATATTTTATCGTTGATATTTGTGATAAAAATATCTACTATATAAACTTTGGAATGTCACTTTTATTATACTTTCCTATAGTCATTTTTTAGTTACATAAACTTTAATGTAAAATAAATAAAAGAAGTATAAACTGGCCATTACTTTGCACTTCCGCCTGGAATCGTTTGGCCGCTGTCACATCCCACTGCGACAAAAAACGGTTGATTTTAGCTCTTTTTATTACTAATTTCAGCTTTAACTTGTTTGGGTACACATCGCACAGTTAAGATCAAATTTTTTTTAATGCCGTGAAACATAGCAGCGGCCATTCAATTCCAACTGTGCAAAGTACCGTCCACCCCAATAGATTATGATGGATTTCCAAAAAGTAACGCCTTCATCAATCAAACATAAATAAAATATTTTATACAACGCCCCCTCTGTGATATTTCTACGTAAATTTTGTTAATTAATATTATTCATACATTTAACTGGGTTTTCATTACGTTATTAATTTGAACGATAAACTAAAGGTTACATTATTAGAGTGATAACCTAAGCAATGTGTAACTGTCACGTCTATTTCGACCACAAATTAACAGAACTCCCACTGTGCTGTATCGGTTCGAAGCGTGTGGTTAACGACGTACACCGGTACACAAAACGATCTAATTGAGTCCTCAGTAGTAGTAGCCTTATAACTGACTTCAGAACTGCGGTTACATAACATCAGGTAGACTGTATGCATTTTAACGACTTTATAACACAAAAAGCTGAATGCTTTGCGTATTTTTTTATTCACCATCCAAAATACAAAATCATAATTAAAACGATCTATTATAAGGTTGAAGGTTATTGGTTTAAAGTTGAAATTTATGGTTTACGGATCACTATCTGAGTATGAAGAACTCTTAACCGATAGCACTTGATACTCTGAAATAGTTTGTGGCACACTATGCCACAGATTGGATCAACACCTTACATGTGTGGATGTGGATTATGTACAACCCGCTGCCCACAAGTTTTTATGTTCTTCTACGCTTCGGATTAGAAGACATAACCTTTGGAAAACCCCTTTGGGCTCTTTTAAGTGCGATAAACATAGAGTAACGAACCTGCGAGTAGTCAAGTAAGCGGTTTCATAATTCTATGGCGATAAATATTTTAACTCAACAATTTGAGAATGCAATGGGGTGGGATCCTTCAAGCTAGGTGTGACGAGGCACTTTTGCAGGTCGGCTTGATGGCGACTACTGCCGTTGCTATTTGACACAGACAGTCACAATTATTTATGGACTGTTCCATACTTTCCATCAGGTATTGTGCAGTCGTTTTACCGAACTAGTATAAATAAAAAGGATAGAAATTATGATGGAAATTATCACAGGTTATTCTCAGATAATATCGAACGACTCCATAATATGACCTTCCGCTATTATAGTACGTACTTGAACGACATTAGAGAGACAGCGTACGTTCACCTCAAAGCTAGCATTTTTCCACTAGCGATTTTGTTCCGCATGTGTAATTTAGCTCTCGAATTTGTATCTTCATTATTATATGTATCTATCTCATGTGGCTACTGTTGATAATAATAAGAATATTTACAACGTACCGGTATTAAATAAACAACAGAAATGACAAAATCTATTAATAGGCGAAAATAAAACATTTCAATACCCTTTTCTCCTTCGTTTCTCAACTAATTTTCTTTATTCCTTTTTTTGCTTAATAACTATTGATGAGCTTTAGTGTTATCAATAAAAAAATGTAAATAATTTGTTGTTTTTCATACTATAGAGAAATCAAAGACTTTAATCGACATATTTCACACTACTTATGTCTACAATGATTTATATAAAACTCAATACAGTTTTCATATGGAAAGAGAGGAGAGTCTTTATAATAATGTTCAATAAGCATTATGTTAGGTAAAAATGACTAACAATTAATTATCCGATACGAAATATATATAAGAGTTGTTGAGGTATGTATGTTTGGTACACATATATATTTCAACAACTCGTATATGTATGAATAGTTAGCTTAACTTAGATTAGCTAAGAAAGGTCGTGAATTGCATGTATCAGGGAACAGCCCAAGCCGAGGTGTGCCGTGCACCCTTGAGCTAGTTGTCAAATAAAATCGCATGAGTGCCTTAAGCGGTCGCCTTAGTAGTCCGGTGAAGCTGTTAAGACCTTGGTACGTCAATAGCGTAGACAGTTAGAAAAAATATACTAACAATTAAATTACTAATCAACACAATTTTAATTGATTGATCCTATTCAACGTATTTTAAAAGCTTATATTGTACAAATACATATATTTTCATAATAATTTCCTTATTTTTTTATTGCGTTCCTCTAAATATGTTCGTGAGTATATATTAATTACAATTCTATAAATATTGTATAAACAAAGTAATAAAGGCTTCCCGTTGTGCGCGCGTCATTCAAATGTATACAGCACTATTGTATAGGTTTAGATTAATTTTCAGTTTTACTTCTTAGACTCTTGTTTCATATTAAAAACATATATATTAAGATATTTTAATGTAATATGGAATCGTTAAAGTTTTAACAAACAACAATTTTTATACGCACTATATAAAAAAACTAAAGAAATTTTGTAAGTATATTTCTGCTTTCATTTTTTTTTATATTTTTGTCTGTACATCCTTACTTATGTTATAAATGCGAGTATGAGTTTGTTTGTAAATTCACGTTTTAACTACTCAATCGATCAAATAGTGTTGCGAATACATGTTGTCAGCAGTACAAAAAAGCCAATAGTGTATCTTTTATCTAGAAAAAAGTACTTTTCCCGAGAGGTTAGGCCACGCCTACATTAAAGCGGGTAAACTTGGAAGCAAAATGTTATTAAATAAGATAATGAACAACGCAGACCAAATCACTGGGATCAGTTACTATTACATACCAAACAGTCAAATAACCCAAGACATAGAAAAACGTTGTACGGTCAGACATTCTACAAAAATGTGTAGCAAAAATTATAAGTAAAAAGCTGAAGATACGTCATAAGTGCTTCGACAACGTCTTGTTAAAACTTGGCTAGCTAGCAAACGTGATCTAGCCCCGTCAATCCGCCCGTATCTAAGCAAATATAACTATTTCTTTTTCACCATCGATATTGAGAATATGACATCTTACTCCCACATTTTATCTAAGATAGTGTGGCGTTACAATATTACTTTACGTATGTGTGCGTTATCGTGCCATTTGTTTTGTCAAAATATCATGTAGGTATCTACAGCTTTTTAGTTAAAATATCATTGTGTAACAAGCGTTCATAAGAAATTAAATAATTTATGCTCCTTTTGTATACTTACTTTCTCCTTAAAACTTGCGTTTTTCTTCCACACCTAATTTTCTATTTCCAGTTTAATTAGATATTACGTTCCATACAATTTTCACCTTTTAGTACTTTGAGTCAGATATTTCATTAAAAATTGAACGGAAAGGGAAAAATTAAAGATTATGTTTAATTAACAGAATAAGTGAATCATGTTATAAAAAGTCTGTCACAAAAGGTATAAATTGCAAAAGTAAGCATTTCAAACAAAAGCAATCCAATTAGAAATAATAAAAAAAAATGCTCAAAGACAACCCTCTCGTTGAAAAATTAATTGAGCTGTCTTCGAAAAGCTTTTTCATTACGGTGTTCAGACCACAACGATCCAAGCAGAATGGTGTTCATTCGATATTTTTCTCTTGATATTTTTTAATGATATTTCTTTTCCATTATTTTATTAAACAATTATGTCAATGTTAAACTAAGAGAAATAATACTTTGTCATATCTTTGTAATATTTGTTTTTTTTTTTTTTTTTTTTTATTGTAGCTCGGCAAAGTGACTGTACTGTGCCTGATGGTAAGCACAGTACAATCCAAAAACAACGGCGACCACCGAAAGACATACTATCCATCGCCGGTCGCCGCTGTCATGCCGGCCTGAAAGCGACCCGGTCAGGGACAGCCACCAACACGCAACGCAACACGCCCAAACGTGCCACTATGGCGGGTGTTCCACCTGGTGTACGGTGGTCGCGATCCAGTCGGGTACAGACACCCTACCACCCCGCAATTTGGCTGAAATACGGGGAAAAGTTATAGACCTAATGTGAAGTAATTGCTAACAATCAAGCTAATATTATTGTACGAGATGGATACACGATAGCATCTTTTTAATCGTTTTGTTTATGATATAATTATTCTGTAGATGATAACAACGTTAGATCTTATGTAGATCAAACGAAGTTGCTTTCTAAATTATTTTGAAAATATTAAAAAGTTTTGTAGATATCCGTCAAGTTCCATCTACTGCAACTCGATTCTGTAATATTTATTTATTTCGTTCATAGAAAACTACAGCTATACATTTTTAAAAGTACACGTAATATGTTAGTTTCGTCAACAATGATTTCAGTGTATAAATACATCATTTACTTTTTACTATTACACAGCTAACCCAAACTTATGTATATATTTAGTAAAGTATCAGTTATGTAATGAATAACTAAATTATATAACACGTAAGTGAAAAAAAAAGAAAAAAATGGAACTAAGATTTAAAATAAAAACAACTACAAAGAAATACAATTACTAAAAATACAGAGTATGTAAATAATATGCTACTATCGCACCAAACACATATGATACTTATATTAAGTGTATGTGTGTATGGCTGAGTATGTGTACATATGTGATATTATCCTATTAAGTGCTCACTCCTGGATGGATGGATTATACGGATTTTTTTGGGTTTTTTTGGTACAGGGTACGCGCTGACACCAACAAAATCATGAATGCTGTAGCAGACAGGTGAGACAGCCCCATACTAGGACATTGGGTTCGCCTACATACCACTGTGGCGTTATAAAAATAATTAGTTGATATTCCTAGTAAATATAAGTTCTAACACTAATTTCTAAGTTGTGTGTATACTAACCAAACTTTGATTGAAATAAAAGATTTTTGATTGGATTTTATTTTATTTAAATATTTTTTTTAATACAAATTATTTCCTGATAATTATAAACACAACGAAAAAAAAGGAATGAGCCAAATATATGTACTCGTATTAATATAATGTCCTTATATACATTCAGCAGATACATTACATTATCCATATACTAGCGGTCCCGGCGGAGCTTGTCCCGCCCTGATAATAGAAAAAAACTTGACAAATAATAATACACCTATACCTTCCTAATAAATCACTTTGTCGACTGTTGAAAACCGAATGAAAATCCGCTTAGTAGTTTTAAGTTTATCGCGAACAGACAGACAGACTGACGCGGCGGAGGACTTATTTTATAATATGTAATGATATATATATAGATGTTAAAAATAACTGCATACATATAGTTTAACTTTTAAACAACAAATTTAGTTCAAAATTCTTACTAATCAATACTCCTAATATTCAGAACAAAGCGTTTCCCTAATCATTAACTTAAATAAAATGCTTTATTTAAATGTTCACCGTTAAATAATCTTTCTCTTCACAAATATGCTCTACACCATTGTAATAAGATTTATAAATGCGTGTATAGTAGCGTTTGGTTTTTGTAATCCACGTAGTACAATTAATTAGAACTTCTCACCGGTTCGCGAAATGTTACCTAATTGCACATCTGCTGAGTTAATAGCAGTTGTTAAAGGGTTTAGAAATATTAACTCGGCTATAATATTTCAGAATTTATTCAGTTTTGTCAAAATTATATACTCCTAGTTAATTGTGGTTTTATCCATTAATTGAATTCTTAACTTCAATATCTTGTTCAAATACGGATCAGTTTTTAATAAACTTTAATTCTTGATCGGTAATGAAAGAGACATAGCATATATTATATTGCCCCATGAATAGTCTGCACTAGTTGCTGCCTTGAACGTCAAGACATCCAATAGTCCGGCGAAGCTGTAAAGGCCTTGCAAGGCCAATAGCGTAGTCAGTTCGAGAAAAAAAAGTCACGATATCCCTTGAGTTTATATCACAAAAAAATTGATCTTCTAAGTTCTAAACAATGATTCGACAATTGTATAAAGTATTTTAGATTTTTGAATTTATTGATGTTTTATATTTTTCAGAATTCGTTGATTATGAAAAATTTGCTATGTAAACATATAGCTATATAATTATACCGCCTGAATGTCCA
The DNA here is from genome assembly GCA_036509395.1 of Antheraea yamamai. Lineage (NCBI taxonomy): Eukaryota > Metazoa > Arthropoda > Insecta > Lepidoptera > Saturniidae > Antheraea > Antheraea yamamai. Next base: position 5,654,463 of record AP028431.1, on the reverse strand, counting down.
TTACAAAGATGGTGTTAATATTATGAACAAAGGTAATAACTAACGAAATTTGAACTGCTAATTATAGTTTTTTGAATAATGTATTGTAGTAGACTGTATATCAAAAGACTGGACCACCTCATATAACTTTATGTTCTATAAACTAAATTTTACATCAGTCATGGTAATTATAAAGATTTCCCGACACAAAGTTCCCGTAGACGTAGTTTTACTACAACATAAACCCGTTCATGGACTGAGGAAGTTGTAAAAACCTTCGCGTTTTATGAGACTACAGTAACTTCTTGAGTTTACGTTTTGATACTCTCATACGGTGACATATAATATAGGCTATATCTCAGGATAATTTTGTTCCGTGACATAAATAGTTGACGACTTTGTTAAGTTAATCTAAAGTAAATTCTTCTTTAGGCATAATTAGATACCATATTACATACATTATCTAATATATGACGCTACTTAAGCACACAGCAAACTAATAATATAATCTATTAAGTTGGCGTTAAATTTCCAATCTTCTATTTCCTTCTTCTTCTATACATATATATTTATACATATAATAAGAATGTAAGTCTAATATGTCTGTACTTTTTCGATTTTCGTGAAAAAAAATTGTTGCAGGTCTCTAGGAATAAGTAATAAAATACATTTCAATAATTATTAGAAATATCCGTTTGTCTGTCTATCTCTCTGTATGAACACACATCACTACTAAAGTTTTTTTTCTTATATCTTAGGAGGCAAACGAACAGATGGATCACCTGATGTTAAGTGATCACAACCGTCCATAGACACTTGCAACACTAGAAGAGTCTCAAGTGCATTGCCACCGTGTTTGGGGGAGGGGGAGTGGGGAAGGGGGAGGCGGAGTGGGAAAGGGGGAGGTAGAGGAGTGGGAGTGGGGAAGGGGGGAGGGGAGGTGGGATATCCGGCGATGTTACTGACCGAACAAAACGCAACAATGCAAGCACTGTTACTTCACGTCGGTTTTCTGTGAGAGGATGGTACTACCCCGGGCGAGCCGACACATTCATGCTGAAACCAGTAACAGCTTCAGCGTAAAAGTACTGGTTTTACAATAAAACCTTATCAAGAAAATCGTAAAGCATATTCTCGAGAATAACTAAGTCTTTGTTTCAATAAAATCGGTCCACTCTACTAAAAGTTATTGTAATCTAAACGACGGCTCGAGTTTTAAGTACGAGAGAAAAGTATATAAGTAAATGGACTCAATACATTCAGATGATTTTATTAATCACTATTTTTTTACATAGGGTTTAACTCAGTCGAAGTCGCGGGCACCGCTAGTGTAGTATATAGGTTATCCATTACCAGGATTAAACGTAAAATTTTAACCTAATTTTTTCATAGACAAGGTAATATATTGAAGCGATAATACTTCGAGATAGCATGTTTGAAAACCTTGTCGCTGAAAGTAGCTTCAGAACTCAATTAACCGGCTCTTTTTTTAATAGAAACTATAAAAAATATCTGTGACACCTTACCAGATATCTCGGATTAAAAATTACGTGAAACAAAGAACAATAGTTTGTGCGAGGATTAGTAAGCTAAGCTTCTTTGAACTTGATAAATTGACAATATCATTCATTAAAATATGGATCGGATACTGCAGTTGTCTAACTATATCGCTTGGACACTTTAGACACTGCGTTAGTATGTTCGATTTATGTAAAGCCGGGGCGTGTTGCTAGTAATATTAATAAACGTTATTTTTTAATAACATTTTGCATATAAACTAATTTAATAAAACCAAAACTGTGAAGGAAGTATAGAACACATTTTTAAACAAAACGTTAAGCCTCGGTTAAAAGAAAGTGGATAGAAAACTCTGGAAAAAAGTCTTAACAATTATAAATCAACAATAGGTCAGGAACAATGGACGGTTTGTCGCGCTTGACTCCGGTTCATCGTCCAACGCTCCAACTTTAATTATGTGTATTGTTGTTTAACTTGTAGTTTGTGCAAATGGAAGATGAAGTTTTATACATATTACGAAGTTGAAGACCATCGTAATAAAGAGACGTAGTGTTAAGATTCAGTTTAAAGTAAACGATATTCTATATATGTATAATAGTATCCCATACAAAAATGATTGCTGTCATATTCGTCTTTTACATTATATACGATTACTATCATTACGATTAATGTTTCGAAAGATGTCACAGATTTAAAATTACGCCTAACAAAAAAATAGAGGAGCCAATCATAAAAATTGCTGACAGAAGTAAAAACTGAATTTTTAAATCAATTATAGTCTGAACTATTTACATTTGTAAATTGAAATTTATTAACAGTAGTCTGGGTTTTACATCTATTATCACTCCGAGCAATATTTATATACATTTTTATACAGTTTATTACTTAATCAAAAATATGATGCACTGCACAAGCTGAATACAGTATACAGTGGTAGAGTTATTATTGGTGTCAACATGAATGGGCCGGCTCGCCCGGGGTATTTTTTTTTTAACCGACTTCAAAAAAAGGAGGAGGTTATCAATTCGTCTTTATTTTTTTTTTTTTTTTTTTTATGTTTGTTACCTCATAACTTTGAACTGGATGAACCGATTTTGATTATTCTTTTTTTATTTGGAAGCTGGTAATTCCCGTGTAGTCCCATTTTAATTTGGTCCAGTTCCGACAACGGCACCCAGTGCAAAACCGTATAAGTTTTAAATTTGCATTAGGTATGTACACGACAAATAGACGAATAACTCAATATCACGTTAACCGATTTCGATGATTCATTTTTTATTGGAAAGGACGTACTTCAAGGGTAGTTTGATGAGAGTTTGGTTAGGTTCTGATTATGGCATCCGTGACAAAGTAAGAAAATGCAAAACCGTATAAGTTTTAAATTTGCATTAAGTATGTAGACGACAAATAGACGAATAACTCAATATCACGCTAACCGATTTTGGATGATTCATTTTTTATTGGAAAGGACGTACTTCAAGGGTAGTTTGCTGAGAGTTTGGTTAGGTTCTGATTATGGGATCCGTGACAAAGTAAGAAAATTTCAAGAAACGAGCCTACTCCTTTCTTAAGGGCCGGCAACGCATCTGTGTTTCCTCTCATGTCGCAGGTGTCCATGGGCGGCCGTGATCACTTACCATCAGGTGACCCGTATGTTCGTTTGCCACCAATATTATAAAAAAACTGTTCAATTCTTAGGAGCCTATTGTGCTTATGTTCGTTGCTGTGTTGCAACATGACGCAAGCATTGTAATTACATTACTTAAGGTGTATTATGTGTGAAGCGATGGTAGCCGAATTGGTGGTAGAAACTATCGCGGATTATTGATAAGGTTGCGTTCGTACCAAACGTTACTTATTGTACAACCAATTGAAACCATATCGCATACCATACCGCAAAAATGCGCATATTTTAATATACTTAAGGCGGAACGGAGTTCGCGGGCACTGCTAGTAAAATATATTTATGTACACTAAAAATGGAAAAATAAAGTAAATTTTCAAAAAAAAGTATTAACCGACTTCAATATCAATCAAAAACCCATAAGGCACTAAAAAGCGGAAAATAAATAGTTTATCAAATTAAATAAAACATATGAATATGTGTGCTACCTAGAGATGTATTGGAAGTCGGTGCGAACCGAAAATCATATCATCTACATAGGTACAAAGTTTAAGTCGTCTCTGTAATACTACATTTCTACCTGGAACAAATTTGAAATTTCGGTTGGCACCGACTTCCAATACATCTCTAGGTAGCACACATATTCATATGTTTTATTTAATTTGGTTAATTTGATAAACTATTTATTTTTCGCTTTTTAGTGCCTTATGGGTTTTTGATTGATATTGAAGTCGGTTAATACTTTTTTTTGAAAATTTACTTTTTTATGTCATTGCAGGCAAAAGAACAGGTTGGTCACCTGATTTTAAGTGATCACCACCGTCCATAGACACTAACAACACCAGGGGAGTCGAAAGTGCGTTGCCAGCCTGTGTTTGGGAGAAAAGGAGGAAGGGAGGATAGGAGAGGGGAGGTGGGCCTCCGGCGCTCTCACTGACCTAACGAAACGCAACAATGCAAGCACTGTTATTTCACGTCGGTTTTCCATGAGAGTGTGGTACTATCCCGGGCGAGCCGACCCATTCGTACTGAAACCAATAATAGCTTCAGCTTTGCTCTACTACCTACAATGGTGTCTCTACCACCTACAAGCGTGGCTCTACCATCTGCATTTGGAGGGTATTACCATCCTCTCACGTAAAACTGACGTGAAGTAACAGTGCTTGCATTGTTGCGTTTCGTTCGATCAATGAGAGCGCCGGAGGCCCACCATCCCTCCTCTCATCCCTCCTACCTCTCCTCATCCCCTGCCCTGAAAATACAGGTTGGCAACGCTCTTACGATTCCTCTGGTGTTGCTAGTGTCTATGCACGGTGGTGATCACTTAACATCAGGTGACCCGCCTGTTCGTATGCCTCCTATGATATAGATAAAATTTTGCATGGGGAAATCACTACTAGCCGGGCTACCGTTGAGGGTAAGGTATGTCCGACTTGCACGGACTAAAACTCCATGATACCTTCTCACACCTAATGGTCAGGGAGCAGGAGCTGTCGACTGGCACTGCGTCTACTCACCGGCAGACTAGTCGCTAGTCTAGCGTAAACGCAATACGTTCCAAACATATTTGCGTCATCGTTGACGGTCGGTGACGCGAAATCGCAAGACTTTACCCACCCAAAAATGCAAACACGCAAATGATACAGTCGAGTATATACAATGTCTGGCACAAGCGCAATAAGTCACAAGCATGTCGAGGTTATCGGTGACGTGAACCCATATGTTTAACCTTAAACTTTTTTTTTTTAATCGATCACCTCGGCTTTTGAAGTTTTCATTTCAAAAGGTTTCATAAAGTTTTCCCTGTCATGAGACTTACGAAGCTCTTTTGAGTTTGATGAACTGTAAATGTCAAAACGCGCAATAAAAGATCAGATATTACGCGCCTAAATCGTTTGAGCACTTATGACGTCACATATGTTTATTATTCTATATAATTAAAGGATATAGTAAATAATTTTCCCTAGACATCGTATTATCCTATATACACAACCTTTACGTATACATTCATTTTCAATCGAAACTAAACATTGTAAGTATAAAACAAAGCGGCGATCAAAAGCGTTCGCTCGAATATAAAAGCATTACCGACGAGATGAAGTTTCATAAAATTCCATCGTAGGAACTCAATCTTCCCCCACCGGAGTTCAGCCGACGCGCCGGCTTCGCTGACGCTATGAAAATTGATTAAAAATTAATTAAGTTACACGTCGTGAAAGGGCCACATTTACTCGATATTGATATCAATGAGATATCGGTAATCAAATATACTGAATATGTCATCAATATGTTATTTCATCTTGCGAATTAAACGGACAAAATAACAGCCAATATAGGTTTAGCTATAAACTGTAATACGACGTTGACATTGCAATAGAAACGTAAATATCGCCACTACTGTGAAATTATTTTTTTAACCCCTTAACCTCTACATGTAACAGTTAGTTAGATTTGAGGAAGGTTCCAAAAATCTTTACAGGCCGCAAGAGAAGCAGCAACAATGCAAATTGTAGGTAAAATAATACTGTAAGTGAGGACAAAGTAGTGCTGCATATAGGTTATATCGATTAATATATGTGGTGGATTGTTTCAGAGGCCGAGAGTGGATTGGCAGCCTGTTTAGGACAACAGTACAGAGAAGGGCCAAACTGTGAATGCCTATATATTTAAAGAACGTACCATACCCTGTTGCTCTTTAACGTTGACGGCTTACTACTTACTAGCTTACCTAAGTCATCACTTTCAAAATTATACGTATATCAGTTATTGGAACTGTACGTAAATATCCTACTTAATAATATTATAAATGCGAATGTGTGTTTGTTTGTTACGCTTGTACCCAACCGATCATTATTAAATGTTGCGTAAATGTTGATAAGTCTACAAAAACATACGTTTCATTTAGGTAAAGTACCATTCCGGAGGTACAGGGAAGTTGCGAGCAAAATCTATTGTAAAACAAATGTATTATATATTCGTAATCTATACATATGATAAGAATGTAAATTTAACGGGTCTGTACTTTTTCGATATTCGAGAAAAATGTTGTTGCAGGTGTCTAGGTGTGATATCCCCATGGAGAAAAAAAAGGTGTTAAGGAATAAGCAATATAATACATTTCAATCATTTTAGAAATGTATGTCTGTAAATCATAAACCATATCCTCAGAAGTAACTTAGTTTGTTTGTTTCATTAAAATCGGTCCATTCTATCAAAAGTTATTGTAGGTAGTTTTAATGATGTCGCGGCGTAAGTACGAGAGAAAAGTAGACAAATCAATGGACTTCATACATTCAGATGACTTTATTAATCACTGTTTTTTACATAAGCTTCCATGCAGACGAAGTCGCGGGCACAGTTAATGCTAAACAAATATTACCGCTTCACTATTTATCGATGGATTCTAATTATTTTAACCAATATTATAATCATATAATATGTACTATGTGTATGACATTTTATACAATAGTGATTTAGTATTAAATAAGAAATGAACTAATAGGTAATAGGTATTAATATAATGCAAATATAGATGCAAAAATGATAGCAATCTTATACCCCTTATAACTTATAGTGTAAACATTGATTGACCTATATCTCCAATCTCCATACAACTTGACACTGTATGCACTCTTTTGTTTTCAATGAATAGAGGGAATATGTCGCTGATTATGTCTGCTCGCAACGATTTATGAGTTGTCTGTCCTATACAATTTATTTTATCAATACTGGATACAGTAATATTATGTAATGTTTGATTTAGTCGTACTGTGTTAAGTTGAAATCTAATTTGTAGCTGGAGCTAATTGTACATGGTATATTTATACTGATATTAAGGGGACGAAACCTGTTAGATTTTTTTTGGAGCACGGCAAAATGACTGCACTATACCTGATGGTAAGCATAGTACAATCCAAAAACAACGGCGACCACCAAGATATATTCTACGTCGGTCTTCGCTGTCATGCCGGCCTGCGTAAATGCCCCTTCACGTTACGCTCGAAGAACCCCGTGTTATAGGAAGAAAGGAACACACTGGCCATGACATTGTTCCACAGCTATAGGTTACGGCAATTATAAGATGTTGTGAACTTGTTAGTTCGTGCCTAGATAGGATTTACCGTAAAACTGTGTTTTGAAGTATATTCTTTTTCTGTGTTATATACATCTTTGTAACTCTGTTTTTCTACTATTGTGTTTATCCATGTGCTTACTGCAATAAATATATATTCTTTCTTTCTTCAACCAATCTACGAATTTGATTTAACTGATCACGTAATAACCTAGAGCATGGATTGGTCGAAAGCAAACCGCAAAGAAAAGAGTTGGCGTAAATACTGGGTAAAGGTTATAAGGCATTGCCTTATCTTGCAACTGTATTAGTTTTATGTGTGTAGTAGTCACTTCAAAGATGGTAAAGCTTTTCTAATACACACTAGGCAAACTAGGACCCACATGATAGAAAATTTGTCGCCAAAAATATATATTTTTGTCTTTTCTTTTTTCATTTTTGTTGCTTTTGTAAAAATATCCATAGAATTAACAATATATTGGGAATGAGAGGTGGCAGTGATTTTATAAGAGTCCCTTCTCTTTCCCTCTAGAAATTGCATGAGTATATATATACACGGCCCCAAATATTAGTTAGTAATGAGGAGTCCGGTGAATTTCTAAAGGCTTGTCACACCAATAGCGTAGTTAGTTCGAAAAAAAGTTAGTCATGATTTAGGTGCAAGTAAGAGGGACACGGTGACTTCAAAATCCGTCAAATATCTTGAGATTAATGATTACATTCTTGTTGGCGACGCACACGATGAGTAGCTTATACATAGTTTTATACGTAGATTTAGTGATATTTTATAGAGAGCATAGATATAGATTTATCGACATTTAATATAGACTTTGTTAGATTTAAATCATGCGAGTATAATAGAATAGATATATAAATTGGATATAGAATTGTAGGTATGTTATGTGTGTATTGAGTTATTGAACATGGAATTATAGATGTGATATTTATAGTAATAGGGATTGAATTATGGATATGTAGAAGCATGTGTAGAATTATTGAATATAGAATGATGTATGTACTGATTTATAGAATAAGTGAAGTATAGGTAGAATCATGTAGATTAATAGAGAAATAGGGACTTATGCATGCATAGAATTACTGAATTATGGATTATATAGAATTGTGTATTAGTAATAATAGTAATAGGGTGACTTATAGATTACATTCGCATTAAGTAGGGAATTACATGATAGATGAGATTAAATTATGCCGTATGGAATATATAGCGTGTGTGCATGGAAACATTCGTAGAGAGAATATGATAGAGTTACACACGTTATATACTATTGAAGTATACGTTACATAGCAAGAATTATACGATCATACAGAACGACAAATATGGAAGATTGTATAATTTAATATAGACAAACGTAATGGTTATAGAGGTACAACGTTTACAACGGTTTTTAACGATATGGACAAGGACAAATTATATACCGGCTTCCCTTTGTAATGTTAAAGATACTAATTCCTAGAGACTAGGCGGTGGATTTGCCTTTGAATAAAGCAAAATAATATATGTTCTGTTAAATGGTTATTGCACAAGCAATATACTTGAATAGGGTCCGCCGAATAATATTCGTTATAACGTTACGGTACCCGAACGAGCCCAATAAAATAATATATTTTATTTTATGGTAATTGTACAAACAATAGTTGAAAGTTGCAAGTCGAACGGGACTTTATGGCTTTACAGTAATTTCTCACGCAACGGCGTTATAAACAGAAATTTCTAATTTTATTATGTATCGTTTTAAAATAAAATATGAATGGAATTAATATTATAACAAGGAATATATATATATATATACCTGGCGAACATAACGTAACGATATGTAATATTGAATATCAAGTGAATGTGAATATGAATACATATAGAGATTATGTCACCCTATACAGATACATGTAAATAACACACTGAAAATAGATTTACTTATGAATATAAGTTAAGGTTTATGTAATAAGATTATTATAGAGTTATATTATAGAATAGAATATAGAGTTTAGTGTGAAACGGCGCTTAATATAGAGATAACTTTATTCATATGTAAGATAGATATAAGATGTAAATTTTAGAGTATAGATTGCATGCAAATAGATGATAAGAAATTTATATTATAGACTTTGTATATGTAAAAATATGATAAATAAATAGGAACGCGATATCCGAGCCAACGAATAGAGCCACGACGTCTAACGGGATACCGTTAGTCGCCGGCCCGATTTTGCTTATAAGCACGGTCCGCGAGGTACTACATGGTAGTTTGCTTGCACAAGTCATCGCAAGAACATCGAGAAGTCTACATCGTCAGTAGTAGTGCTCTGTTGGCTCGGGGACGCGGTCATTATACGAGAACCACGGTGTTATCTTGCGACCACCCCGACCTCCGCTTCAAAATCTACCACCTTCATCGGCTGGCTCGTGCATCACATTGCACATCATAGAGGCCCCTTCAAGACATCACCGGCATCCGACTGTCGTCACCGAGGCGGACTACCGGCGCTCTCGCTACCACCTTCGAGAGTACTACGCCCGCCCACCGCCGGGGAACGTCGCCTCGCCTCACGTCTCTCCTCATTTCCACCTCACCCCGCGTAACCGCGGGCCGGTGACGTACGAGGGCGAGAGGTGTCACCATATTGATAGGCGGCGGCCCCAACAATTCTTTACCAAATTATCATATGATCAGGTAATAGACACCTTCTCCACCAAGCTCAAAAGATCAAAGGGATACATACGACGATTACTGCAAAATATTATATGTTATAATCTCTTCGAATGAAATCTTGGCTATTCTATTTGTACAGCTGCACTTAAGAGCCAATCGTCTTCTTGGTTAAACCCGTTACCATCTTAAATTACATAATTATTTACTATTAAGTCAGGTTATGGTCAAACGTTAAAAGAAAACCTAATAACTACGGCAAAATCTATATTAAGTACAACTAATTCAAATTTATTAGCATTTACGGTCACTTGATATTGCTACAGTAAGCTAGTTACGAAAAACACGCTGTGAGAGCCTCTTCACGGCTGATTACATTTTAATCAGAGGAGCGTGGTCAAATTACGGTCGAGTGGTGAGTTTATTGGTTACAACTGAAGGATATTTTACTAAACTTCATACAAATTTACTTTAATTAATCTTGTAGGCATGCGGAATCTTGGTAACGGTTTAGTAATTAGCTTTGTTTATTTTTTACAATATTACGCGGAAGAGGGGTAATGTTTTTCGATTGCTTATATGTCTTTAGTACAGCCTGTAACCTTAATAGTTTGATGGATCCGAGCATATGAGCTCTTGTTAGAATTGTCTTACTTGTGGGAATGACGTAACCTGTTTATTTTACTTTATATTATAGATCTTAGCGATTGATTATAATATCATCTGATATTAAATGGCAATGTGGTCGAAGATGATGGACACCCTAAACAAAGAGGGGACTGGTTCTTAAGTGCAGCTGCCGGAACACAACAACAGGTGTTTGGCGACGGATTTTCATCTTGAGGTTGGTAGCTAGCCAGGCAGACTTAGAAAAAGCCCTACCACCATGCTATTGTTTCATCACAATGTTTACCTACATCAAACACTTCCGACTCAATTACTAGGATTCGGGCCTAGGTCCATTGACGCAGTGTCCGAACACGCTATCCAATCAAAATTACTTTATTCAATTTAGGCCCTAAGAAGGCACTCATGAACGTCAAAACTACCACCGGGTCGGAAAACAACCCAGTCATTGAGAAGAACCGGCAAGAAACTCACATGCCACAATCATTTTTAATGGATGCACATAGATCAGTCAGTTTCAGACATCACCATCGTTCATATATTGATCCCCTCTATAATAGCCTTTTGATACCAAAACCCCCTTGATATGTCGCTTAAACTCACAATCCGGAAAATCGGTAATATCCTTTGGGACTTTGTTGTAAAACCTAAGACTACTCCCAATAAAACTGTTACTGGTTTTACTAAGTCATGTGACAACCAGTTATTCACAGTTTCTAGTATTTAGATCATACTGGTTTTTTTACGAAATCCAGCTTTTCAAGGTTCTTGCGAACATACATTAAATTATCAAGAATATATCGGGAGGGTAGAGTTAAGATACCGATTTTATAGGTGGTAAAGCCACGCTGAAGCTATTACTGGTTTCAACATGAATGGGTTGGCTCACCCGGAGTAGTACCACCCGACCCACAGAAACACGGACCTCATAACAGTGCTTGCATTGTTGCGTTTCGTTCGATCAGTGAGAGCGTCGGAGAGCCACCTCCCTCCCCCTCCCCGTCCCTCTCCTTCTCCCTTCAAACACAGGATGGCAACGCACATGCGACTACCTTGGTGGTGCTAGTGTTTATGGACGGCGGTGATCACTTAACATCAGGTGACCCACCAGCTCGTTTGCCTCCTATGATATAAAAAAAAAATCGATACTAAGCCCTCATCGCTTCAGTATAATATTTTAGTATGTAAATCTGAAACGAGAGAAGGAATTATAATTAATTTCTTAAGTACCTAAGTGAATAAACAACTCGTTCATTGAAATAGCTACAAAAATTATCAATTTTTTTGTCTGTATTTATTACCTATTTTGGTAGGTAGTAGAGCCACGCTGAAGCTATTACTGGTTTCAGCATGAATGGGGCGGCTCACCCGGGGTAGTACCACCCTCCCATAGAAAACCGACGTGAAGTAACAGTGCTTGCATTGTTGCGTTTCGTTCGGTCAGTGAGATCGCCGAAGGTTCACCTCCCCTCCCCTTCCCTCTCCTCTCCCCCTCCCTCCCCTTCCCTCAAACACTGGCTGGCAACGCACTTTCGACTCCCCTGGTGTTGTTAATGTCTATGGACGACGGTGATCACTTAACATCAGGTGACCCACTTATTATTGGTCTGTCATAAATCAATCAAAATCCACTCTAGAAATTTCGATCCCTCATTTTTATCGGATATATATGCGAGTCACAGTGCGAGCGACGACAGTTCTTATACTCGAAAGCGATTACTAGAAACGGCAGCTGGAAGAAATCTGCGACTAATAATACCTGTAGTGGTTTGTTTGAATTTTGATTTTGTATATGTTTTTTCTTCTATAAACTGAGCTTTATTTCCACAGACGTGTAGCATTATTATTATATCAATCGGATATATTAACATTGAGTCCTATACCTCTTTTCTTGTGAGGAATAGGAATAGCCATTTTCGAAAGAGAAGTTAAATACATAATTGTCCAGATCAAAATCATGAAACTCTTACTTTTATTGATATTCCTACGTTTATAATATTTGCAATAAATGATCTTTGTATTTTCTATGTAGCAGGACACGACGTGTTACCGGCTTGACGGTAAGCTAAATAGAATTCTAAAACAACGGCAATCACTTCAATACATTAGTAAAGCTACGAAACAAAAGAGAGTCACAGTGTTCATCACCATAATGGTAGAGATTTAATCAGACAGAATTACTAATTTCCAATCGTCCTAAAAGAGTCATTTACTACATCCCTCTATTTCAGACAAGCACTTGAGATGCAAAGTCCCAATTTCATTCTAGTACTTCTAGTATTTTTGACTCTGTGTCACTTAATTTTGTAAGCGAATTTTTTTAAGCATCTCGTGGGTAAGTCCTATACTTCGTCGGCCTCTTCTTCACTTACCATCAGTGAGATTGTGGCCAAGCGCGTACCTGTTGATAAAAAAAAAGCGAGCCATATTATAATCTATGTGAATGCTAGCTGATATCCGTGACTTCGTTTGACTTATTTATCATCTTACTAACATTGTTTTCATATCTATAGAAACTCGAAGCAATAATTACATACATTTTTATAAAGTCTATTAATCAATCAAACGTATGATGAATTGCAAAATATCAATATTACATGTACATAGGGCCCTATACTATGCGTCGCTAGTTTGACGCAAGCCACGCAAGCGCACTACGGCCGGTCATGCTTACGTAGCATGTTATGACGAGAAATTATAAATTTATCTCTTTTCACAAATACCACTTAACGCACCTCAAGAAGTTTTCACTTCAAAAATTGAATGCAAAAAAAGACTACTTACACTATTTTTTTGTAAACAAGTTATTTTACTTCTCCTTTCCGGCGCACGCGCACCTCACCGCTTGCCCTATTTCTTTACGATAAAAAAAAGACAATGCTGAACCCGAAATTATTATAAAAAATATAATTTCTAAAAATTTCAACAACCTTGTATCAAATTAAGATATAGTGACAATTTTTAGATAAGGACCAAGTTTCTAAGAAGTAATATAAAAGAATCATCGAAATCTATCCGGTAGTTATTGCGTGATGTGTGCTACCATTCTACCGTCTATCTACCATTATATACCGTCTATCTACCATTATATTAATAAAGATACCTAAATTTTAAGACTCCTACTTTATTGCCATAGAGCTTGCTTGCTTGCTCAATTAGAAGTGAGCGGGTGAGAAAGTATTTAATGGCCCGTAAACAGCGACTGCTAATCGGCGACGGGCTTGAATTCTCCAGCGTGACTCCTTTAATAACACCAATGAATTTCGACTTTAAGTTACAATTTTATTTACCTACTACCTGGTGCTTACTCGCTCTCATAAAGATGGTGTTTTTGTAATATATAAAATATGTACTTTATTCGGGTTAGTATGGGCATTTTTTAACCGATTTCAACAAAGGAAGTTCTGTTCGACTCATATGGATAGAATACTTGTATGTCCGTGATTTTTTTTAAAATTACTGATCCGATTTGGGTACTATTTTCATTGCTCTATGCTTAGTTATTATTAAATAAATATTTAGGTGAAAATTTCTTTGGTCACATTGAACAGTAAACGAAAACAAACCATCACATTCGGATCGGTGACGCTGAATCGGGAATACGCGGTTCCAGTCGACATCAAGCGTGCTCGGATCGTTACAATCGTGTATATTCGGCTCCAGTCGTCATCAGCCACGATAGCTGCCTGAAAAGGAGTACATCGTTCCTATAGCTACATTTATTATAACATATTATATTATAATAATATGTTGTGTAGTTTATATCGATGATATATTTCAAGTTAATGTGCTTATTATTTAAATCTTACTATTACTTATTTACGGGCTGGACGATTCGGTGTCCCCCCTCGAGATTGAGACGGTTGTGGCGGCGAAGGCCGGCTGCAAGGCGGCCGACCTCAAGGTCGGGGAAATTAAGAAAAACTGGGGGGGCCTTGGTGCGGTCCATGTATCGCTCCCCGCGGCGGCGGCCAGGGAGCTTGTGGAGGCCGGCAAGCTCCTGATCGGGTGGAGCGTCGTCCGCGTCCACCTGCTGGACGAGAAGCCCATGCGTTGTTTTAAATGCATGGGCTTGGGGCACACCCGCCCCATGTGCCCCTCCTCGTCCAACAGGGGGGACGGGTGCTACCGTTGTGGCGCGGCGGGCCACAAAACGGCCCAATGCAAGGCAGAGGTGGTCCGCTGCGCCGTATGCGCGGACGCGGGGAGGCCCTCGGGGCATGTGATGGGGAGCCGCACTTGCAGGCCCCCCACCGCCAAGGGTAGGGACCTCCCCACAGTGGGAGCAATCCCGAAGGTGGTGGCCGCCAGGCGGGAGGAAGTTGATATGGACCAATAATGGATCGGTCCATATACAACTTCCTCCAGGCGAACCTCAACCACTCCGCCGCTGCACAGGACTTACTCGTGCAGTCAGTGGCGGAGTGGGGTATCGGGCTTGCGATCGCCACGGAGCCTTACTTCGTTCCATCCCAGCCGCAGTGGGCTGGGGATCGGAACGGCTCCGTGGCGATCGTGGCGAGACGAGGTTCGTCCCTGGCGGTCAGGGAAAGTGGGGCCGGGTTCGTGACGGCCGTCTGGGGAGAGTACGCCATTGTGGGGGCGTACTTCTCCCCCAACAAGCCCCTGAGGGAGTTCGAGGCGTATCTCGGCTCCCTGCAGGGGGCTGTCAGACGGCTGTCGCCGCTCCCCGTGGTCCTCATGGGGGACTTGAATGCTAAGTCGAGGACCTGGGGAGCGGCGGTCACGGACCTGAGGGGCATGGCCGTTGAGGAGTGGGCAGCTGAGCTGGGGCTGTCCCTCCTCAACCAGGGGAGCGTCCCCACGTGCGTGCGATGGAACGGGACGTCAGTGGTGGACGTCTCGTTCGCCACCCCGTCCGTCGCACGCCGTGTCCGGGGGTGGAGGGTGCTGGAGGAGGTGGAGACCTTATCGGACCACCGATACATCAGGTTCGAGGTCTCCACCTCCCAAGCCGGAAGTGGCACCCGCCCCCGGAGGGGCGCGAAGTTCCCCTGTTGGGCGATGAGCCGCCTCAACCGCGAATTAGCGGAAGAGGCGGCCATCGTCCAGGCCTGGGCCATGCCCCCCCCCACAGGGGCTGATGTCGACGCGTCCGCAGCCCGCCTCCGTGCAGCCCTCACGGAGGTTTGCGACGCGTCGATGCCGCGGAGCGTACACCGCCCAGACAAACGGGCGGTGTACTGGTGGTCGCCGGAGATCGCCGCTCTCCGAGCGGCCTGCTCCGCGGCCCGGCGGCTGTTCGGGCGCAGCCGCCGGCGCCGGCATAGGGACCCGGAGGCGGAGGCCCGGCTGTATGGCAGCTATAGGGAGTGCAGGAAGACCCTGCAGGCTGCCATCAGCCGGGCGAAACAAGCAGCATGGGAGGAGCTTCTCCAGACGCTGGAGGGGGATCCTTGGGGGCGCCCGTACAGGATTGTACGAATGAAGTTGCAATCCTGGGCGCCCCCGGCGACGGAGACCCTCCGGCCGGAGGTGGTAGCGAGGGTCGCGGGAGAGCTGTTCCCCGACCCTCCGATGCTACCGGCTCCTCCCATGCCTCCGCCTCGGGAGGCAGTCGAGGAGGTGCTTGACGGTCCTCCCCCTCCGATAACGGAGGAGGAGATGGGGAGGGCAGTCGAACGCCTCCTCAGCCGGCGTAGAGCGCCCGGCCCCGATGGGGTCCCGGGCCGGGTGCTCGGCCTTGCACTGGGCCAATTGGGGGGGTGGCTTCGGGAGCTGTTCGACCGGTGTCTTTCGGTCGGGCAGTTCCCGAAGCCCTGGAAGCTTGGGCGGCTCTGCCTTATGGCGAAGGCAGGCCGCCCTCTGGACTGCGCGTCCGCGTATCGGCCCCTTGTCCTGCTGGACGACGCCGGGAAGGTGCTGGAGAGGATCATCTCCTCCCGGGTCGTCCAGCACCTGGAGGGCGTGGGGCCGAACCTGGCGGACGCGCAGTATGGCTTCCGGACAGGGCGTTCGACAGTGGACGCCCTGTGCCTCCTGAAGTCGCTGTCGGCAGAGGCGACCTCCCAGGGGGAGAGGGTTTTGGCGGTGTCACTCGACATCGCCAACGCCTTCAACACCCTGCCGCATGGCGTCATACGGGAGGCGCTCCGGTATTTCGGAGTGCCCCCGTACCTGCGGCGGGTGTTGGAGGCGTACCTGGAGGGCAGGGAGGTCGCTTATGTCGACGGCGACAGCCGGATGGTCAGGCGGGCCACACGGCGAGGGGTTCCACAGGGGTCGGCATTGGGGTCACTCCTGTGGAACATGGGCTACGACTGGGTGCTCCGCGGCGTGCTCCCATATGGGGCACGCCTCATATGTTACGCGGACGACACCCTAGTCGTAGCCCGGGGGGGGGAATGGAGGGAGGTTGAGCGCCTGGCCACGATGGCCACAACCCTCGTGGTCAGGCGCATAAGGAGGTTGGGCCTCAGAGTGGCCCTCGAGAAGACCGAGGCCCTACTTTTCCATGGGCCTCGGCGGGGGCCACCACCTGGGGCCCACATTGTGGTGGAGGGCGCCCGGATCAGGGTGGGGGCTCGGACCGCGAATTGCTGGGGCGGCGGCGGCACTCGGCCGGTTGCTCCCCAACATAGGGGGGCCGGGTGCCGGGTGCCGCCGACTCTACATGGGAGTCGTGCGGGCGATGGCCGCCTACGGGGCACCGGTGTGGGCCGACGCCCTCGGTGCCGCCAACGTGCGCGCGCTGCGTAATGCGCAGCGCACGGTGGCACTGAGGGCGATCCGGGCGTACCGCACGGTGTCCTCGGCGGCGGCCTTTGTGCTCGCCGGCTCCCTGCCCTGGGAGCTGGAGGCAGGAGTTCTCGCCGCCGTGAAGAGGCGGAGAGACGGCGTCTCCGAGGAGACGCCGTCGAAAGATGGATGCAGGACCTGGCGGACGAGCGGTTCGGGCGGTTCACTGTCGACGCCGTCCGCCCGGTCCTGCGGGCGTGGTTGGAGAGGGAGTGGGGCTCCCTGACGTTCCGACTGGTGCAGGTACTCACCGGACACGGTTGTTTCGGGTGGTACCTGCACCGGATCGCACGCAGGGAGCCGACCGCCGCCTGTCATGAGTGCGGCGCTGACGAAGATACCGCGCAGCACACTCTGTCTGAGTGTGCTGCGTGGGGGGAGCAGCGCCGCATTCTGGCGGAGGTGGTAGGACCAGATTTATCGCTGCCGAGCGTGGTCTCGGCCATGCTCGGCAGCGAACCGGCGTGGCGAGCGATGTCCTCCTTCTGCGAGGACGTCATCTCGCAGAAGGAGGCGGCGGAGAGGGCCCGCGAGGCAGACCCGCTGAGTGGCCGTCTCCGCCAACGGAGGATTGGCAGGAGGAGGCGGCGCTTTGCCCAACTCCTCCTGCCACCGTAGCCGGACCCGAGGGGATGGGCCGGGGGGCCCATCTCCTCATTGCACAGGTCCGGCGGACGAGGGGGGGCAGCCGGCGTGTACCCGGTCTGTCCCTCTATAGGTAGGAGCCCGGCGGTCACCTTCCGCCGGGCGGACCGTGGGGGCGGCTCTACAAGGTTGATTAGCTTGAACGATCCCTTGCCGCCCCCACAGAACGGTCTGTCGGTACACCGTGGGGTTTTAGTCCGTGCGACTCGGACATAACCCACTCTCTCCCCCGGGAGGGTGGGTATCCATAAGGGATTTCCCCACGTTAAAAAAAAAAAAAAAAAAAAAAAAAGGGTTAAATAGGTAAATTAATCCATACTATGATATTGTTACAGCCTGTATATGAACTCGAATAAACAAAGAATGAGTTATCGACCGTGGGAACATAGTACAATGTTCTAATGTTCTAAATATAGGCTGTCTTGATGATTATCGATTAGTGTGAGTAATTATTTCAGGCTTCCAGAAACTTCCACCCTGCTTTAATGTAAGATAGAAGTATAAAGTGTACCGCAATGGATCTGAGCAGAGTTCTATCTCCAAACAACATAAGGTCTAAATGTAAAAACCTACACAAATTATATACCTAAACCTTCCTCGTAAACCACTCTATCTACTGGTGAAAACCGCATAAAAATATAGTTCTTAACTTTATCGCGAACAGACAGACAGACACCCAGACAGACGTGGCAGAGGACTTCGTTTTATAATATGTACGTAGTGATTGATTTGTACAGTAACAAAACAAATTTCTTCTGACGTTAAACGACATCTGATGTATCTACGGGCATTACATTATTATTTGTATGTAAAGATAATAAAAAATTACATTATATTGAATTGGTACATACATTTTTACTTATATTTCTCGTTTTTGTTGAATTATCTATATTAATTATATATACTCGTATATACATGTGTATATATATATATATTATAGTAAAAATGTTAAAATATTTTTTTTTTAGTCCCCCCATTCCTCAGACGCATATCCGAGACCTTGTTTGCTCTTTTATATATTGTTTAGGCGTATGTTCTTTTAGCCTGTATTAATTTTATTTCTTATAATTGGGTACAATATTCCTTAAGTTATCCTATATACATTTAACATTATTTCAGATTTTACTATTACTATTTCCTAATCATTCTATTTACAATTACAGTTTTTTCCATTTAGTTTTACAGATTTACAATTTTTTTTCAATTTTATTCTAAGCTTGACAATTTCCAGATTACAGTTCTTTTTTTTTATATGGTAACATTAACATTTTATATAACTACATTTTAATTTTATCATTTTATAATTTGCGATTCTATTTCTGGGCCTTAATCTATATCCTTATAATAATAGTTGTTTACATAATTTTGGAAGAAAATATATATAAATTTATGATTACATTAATTTAGCACTGTTCCTGTTTTTCATATATACTTTACTTTTATGTTTTCCGCAGGTTTCGATTTACAGTTATAATTTTATATTCAATTTTATCAATTTTACAGTTTTCAGTTTGGATTTGATTTACGATTTGTTGTACTTAATGAGCTTTTATTCGTACTTAAAAAATGGTCTGTATATTGTGATTTACTCTTGCCAGATTTGTGTAGTGTGTGTTTGTTATGATCTTCCCGTATTCAGTGTGTGTAATTGTTGAGTGTCGATTACAGTTTGAATCCCATCCGGGAATACATTATTATTAAGATCTATAATTGTGTCAAATTTATATTTTAGGAGTTAATAGGTTAATTTTTGACATTTAAAATATATAAATAGCTAACGGTATAAGAGCATATGAAAATGAAAGAACAACTGTACCTACAATAGAAGATTATACGAAACCCCGACGGCGAATAAACTAAAAATACATTGTATTATTTCAAGTTATGCAATATTGTTATAACGATATATATACTCACATATGTTTAAACCTTTTAAAAAAAATTTAATCATTGAGTTTATAAAAAAAAGGACTTTATTTATTGATGTTTTTTATGTTATAAAGTAGCCTCCGCCAGCGATTTCATCCGCGTTGAATAGTTACTTTGGGTTAACGTTCACACGAAAAGGAAGTTCTCGAAAGAAAAACAAAACGATTTTGAAACATTCTTCATTAATGCTCCTCTCTTGTGATATAGCCTATAGCCTTCCTCGATAAATGAGCTATCTAATACTGAAAGAAATTTTCCAATCGGATCAGTAGTTCCTGAGTTAAGCGCGTTCAAGCAAACACATTCTTCAGCTTTCTAATCCGGAGGCACTGTAGTGCCTCAAGCCAAGTACACGTTCAACAACATATGTAATAATGTGTGTGAACGTGTAGGCGTGAGGCTACAGTGCCTCTTATTCTCGAGTCAGATGTCAACATAACCTCACCATATTTTTAACTTGATTTATTTTATTACTACGTTTACGCCAACACTTTACACTAGCTTCAAATATGTTAATTATTCGTCCTTTCTACAAAACACCAACAACAATTTTTTTTTTCTAATTATTTAATGTTATTCTAATTTATAAAATTTTCGATCCCCCGTCTTGTGATTCTACAAGAGATTTTACTAATTTCGGTCGAATTTTTTATTTTGAAGTTGGTACAATTCAATTTGCTGAGGATAGTGTACTACTGTATAGTATCAAAGTTATTCCGTTTCCATTAGACGTCTGACAAATTAAGCAGTTAATTCAAATTTGAATTCATTTGAAATTTTCGTTTGAATATTTGTAAAATAATTAAATGCAATATTATTATTTTTTTATTGTTATTATATTATTTTTTATTGTTATTATATTATTTTTTTATTGTTATTATATTATTTTTTTATTGTTATTATATTATTTTTTTATTGTTATTATATTATTTTTTTATTGTTATTATATTATTTTTTTATTGTTATTATATTATTTTTTTATTGTTATTATATTATTTTTATCGTTACTATTATTATTTTTTTATTGTTATTATTATTATTTTTATTGTTATTATTATTATTTTTTATTGTTATTATTATTATTTTTTATTGTTATTATTATTATTATTTTATTGTTGTTATTATTATTTTTTATTGTTATTATTATTATTTTTTATTGTTTTTTTTTTATTGTTATTATTTTTATTGTTATTATTATTATTATTTTTATTGTTATTAGTCATTGAGTACCTAAAAGTTTTTCATATTTAATGTATAGATTCATATGGTTGCATCAAAATAATTATCAGTAGGGTCAATGACTTGGTGAGGAGAGGCAGGAGGAATTGTTGTCCGTAAAATCGCTTCTCACACCAGTTCTTTGTCCTTAATTATCAGACATGAAAAAATTTGGGGTACGCACGCCAAGTACGTTTAAAAAATGGTTTTTAATTGTTAAATTTACCAAAAAAAATTTTCAATTATTAAAAATCATAACGGCTACTTGGTCTGTTTTTTTTTTTGATTTTACATCTTTTTGTAAGATGATAATTTCTCCTTAGTATTTTTCTAAACGAAGAGTTATGAACGTGTACTTGGCGTAATTTTTTACAGTGGAACTGTTTTTGTTCGGATATTGGTATAGACTAGCAGTGTTCTGCGGTCACATTAGCTTTTAATTTCTTCCATACCCCATTAGATACTTTTCTTGCTTAGCGGAATTTCTGATTATCACTTGGATGATAATTTTATCGAACCCATGAGTCGTACGGTAATGCTAGATAGCCAATAGTTTTTCTCCATAAGTGGACTACAAAATGCAAAAAGATATCGTCAAATCTGACTTCTAGTTCCAGAAATCCGCGAGTATATACTTTGATCTTTATATAAATACTAGCTTTCGCCCGCGGATTCATTCACTTTAATGTAGATGTGATCTATCCCTCGGCAACAGTACTCTGGATTAAAGGTATGCCCTCTTCAGTACCCCAGAGGCCCTGACAACTTTTATGCAAAAAATCATGACAGTCAGTTTACTGGTCAAGGCGTGAAACGTAAGAAACAAAAAAAGTCGAGGCAGTCATAAGGACGAAAGAAGTGAAAACTCAAACTAACGAAATAACTGTATTCTCTTCTGAATTTCTAAATAAATTATAGTATGAATTATTTAAATATCATAATTTATATATTGAAATTATTAGCATTAGTTTAGTTTACACATCTATTTCCACTCCGAAGTATAATTATATACAGTTTATTAATTAAGTAAGCATATGATAAGCTGCACAATCTCCATACAAAACATCTATATTAGACGTATACAGGCGGACATACTACGCATCGCTAATCTGACGTAAGCTCAACACGCTCGGTCACGCTTTACTAGAAAGTAATGATGCGAAACCATAACTTTATATCCTGCCAAATATACCACTCAACGCGCCTAAATAAGTTTTCACTACAAAAAACTCACATTCTCATTTATAACATTAGTTAGGATTTGTAGTAAAACTAAAAAAAAATATGATCTCACTTGAAACTCATTGAAAGGAAACAAACAAAGACATTCGATGGTTTAAAGTTTTAACGATTGCAAAAGCGCATTACGTCGTAAAGTGAAGTTTGTTAAATTCACGGGTTCAAGATATCGCTACGAGTCGTAAAGTCTGTGTGAAATTGTGAAAGAATGCGATACCGTTTTGAAACAATAGCATAACTGGTATTACACTGTTTTATAATTCATTTGTTTTAAACTAGCTGACCCGGGCACGCGTTGCTGTGGCTCTGTTATTATATCATTAGATATTGATAAGAATTCATAATTGTTGTTGATAATATGACCAATAACCATCACTTAACGATTTAAACAATTTTTTAAATATAAAAATCTTCTTTTTGTGACTTAAATATAAAAGTTAAAGATATGCTATCGCTGACTTTTTTGTAGGCATTATCAAGTTTCACAACTTTTCTCTATAACTCAATCATATATCTCTCATCGTTAAGGCAGCGTTCGTAATAAACGTTTTCGTTCGACCGCTTTTTCTTCGAGTTACTTTGCAAATCCGACTACCTACCACTAGTAAGTCTTTTCATTGTTAATATATAGTCTATGACACACTTGCCTATGAAACATTTTAAACACTGAATAAGAGGAAGAAAGTTAAATATGAACTCAATAGTAATAAAAAAATGAGACACTACTCATTCCAATTTTTACAAAAGATTTTGAAAGTGGCACACAATTCTTTACAATTATCAGCAAACTAGTCGATTAGCGGGAACTACACAAAGATTAAGGTATAGAAGAATTCGAATAAGGTGTTAATTGTAATATTTTATATTACGACATGCCATTATACTAAGTAATTCATGCCGTATGTAATTGTAGTCCGGTAAAGCTGTTAAGACCTTGCTAGGTAAATAGCGTAGTCAGTTCGAGAAAAAAAAAATCGTGTGTAATTACTTAATTATTTGGCACATAAAGTCTAGATAATTTTGACACAAGTTCTATGCAATCAAAGTTATCTATTATGCTAAAACTAGAGGTACTCTTGTTATACATTCATAATCACGTCTGGAAGCAATTGTGTTGAATTCTAATATACCCAGCAAAAATTATAATGCAAAGATGTTTCTCAGTTACTTTTTTTTGAATTCGATTTACCCATTGCTATATTTCAATGCCCAACAAAGCGGACGGGAATCCACTTGTTTATGTATAGAACAACGCGTGTAATGTTACTTATGTAGACGTTGATATGAATGCATTGTTAGATAACTTCAGACAGATAACACTGTTAGCACTACTGGTTGTTTCTGCAACTTAGTGTCCGGTCGCCGAGTAAATTCTATGCAACATTGTAGAGTGACCAACGTTCGTCGGCTGTTTGTTCAAAACAGTTTGTGTTCGAGCTCATTCGGCGTGCCAACAGCTACCAATTTACACTACAACAAACTAATATTCAAATTCTCCACCTGTATACTAAATAATTTGTAATTATAACCATTCACTAATGCTTAAATGTTTTTTGATCGTTCTTTGTTCATTTTATTTTTGGCAACCAATATTCCAGTAACGAAAGGAAGAAAATATGTTTATTGCAGCAAATACACGGACAATATAATATTAAAATACAGTAACAAAGACGATAATATAGAAAAAAATAAGAAATTAAACGTTAAAACCTATTAAAGACCTTAACCTAGTAGATTATTACTGCTATTGTCGAGTACGTAATTGGTGAAGCCGCGGCGATGTCGACATCACCGGAGGGTGCGGTGCGGGGCTTTCTATGATAAATTTAAGTGGACTGTATTTGCGGGGATGCTATATTAGATATTCAACTATTGCGATCAGTTACGACTAGGGAGACAAGGGTAGGATGGAAACTTGGCACATACCTCACGGCGATGCAGTCTCCACGTGGCTAGCCGGCTAGGTGATTCTCGTTTCTCTCCACCGAGTCTTCTCTCACACAACACTTATTGTTTATAATGTATGTCGGCACGTATGTAGCGATGCGTTTATTTCTAACTCGACCATGCAAAAACTCAAAATGTAATGTCAAAAAGCGCGGTACGACACAACAACACTGTGCGGCGCGCAAACTACTCGACGATAGCAGTCTAACTAGCACAATGGCGGCAACAGTCGAACACTGGCGGCCGCAATCGAAACTAGCGGCGCGGGCGTCGCGCTACCGAAAGCATGTGCCATAGTTAAAGGGAAGGGGGGCTGGAAAATTAATTGGTTGGGCTTCAAAGTGGCGTGACCTGATCACAATGCGAGAATTTCAAATATATATAAAGCGGCGCAACCAGTAATGATATTACAAGTTTCCTGTAATCATTTTAATAAACTTTCCAGGGAGTTTCAGTGGCAAGTCAGAATTCATACTGTGTGGTGTTTCCCATCCCCTTCACTTGTGCACAATAACAAACTACATTACATAAAACATCACCAGTGTTACAGAATAGAGCCAAATAACACAAGATTATGAATAGAATATAAAAACCACTACATGACATTCCGAGAACCCGCCAAAAAGTCTTTTTGATCGTTAGAGTTTGATAACTTTAATTTTCTCATTTAATGTTTACATATTAAAAATGTATTAATTTATACTGGAATTTGTTTTAAAAAATTAATGGGTATTATTTGTTTATTGAAGAACAAAGTTTTGTTTATATGCAGTAAGAATTTTGTACCCCTTTTTAAGCACATTGCGCGCACGAAGGTGTGTGGGATTTCTCATAGTTATAGTTTAAATTGAGAAATCAATGATAGTAAAATATCATTGAGACAAATACATACATACAAAGGTAAATAGATCGGATAAAATGTATGTTGGACGTTTATAAACCGCAGTAAACGCATCGCCCACCTTCGGGTCAACTATTGAACGAGGAATAATGAATTGCTTTGTCAAAAAGCTGTCAATATCAGTTATGCTATGCGGTTTCGATTTTCAATACAATTAAATGAAATTGGAGTTACATTAACCTCTTTTATTTATTTTAAATATCCAACTTCAAACGTGACGGAAACATCTTTCAAATTATCGTCTTCCTTTTAAATTCCTTAAAGGGTTATTTATTATCAAATAAATTTGTCATTCTTGTATTATGAAAAACTTTTTTTTTGTACTTGGTAACTAAACGCAAATACATATTTACTTTGATAAAAGAATATAATCGTCCTTTCAGGCCGTTTTTATATTTACTAAAGTAAATTTACCAGAAAATTGGTACGTTAGACAATACTTCAACCTTCCTATGAACCTCGCGTCTCATCTGGATTGAAAGTGAGTTATAATAGGAAGAGGAGCTGATATTCCACTGGTCAAATTTATCGATCATCACGATTCTTACACATTTAATTATGACAACGAAATTAATTTATGTTTATTTTTGATGGCATTGTTTTATATTTTTAGTATAGTTATTTTACCATATAGAAGTGTTTAGTGTAATTTAAATTTTAATACAAAATTTAAATTTACAGTTGAAATGAAGTTTTTAATCATTCCTGTTGTAAATATTTATGTACTGTATGTTAATATGAATTACTAGCGGGCCCGGCAGACGTTGTCCCGCCCTGATTATGAAAAAATCCTTGACAAATTTTATACTAAAACGTTCCTCATCAATCATTTTATCCACCGGTGAAAACCGCATGAAAATCCGTTCGGTACTTTTTGAGTTTATCGCGAACAGACAGACATACGCGGTAGGGGACTTTGTTTTATACTACGTAATGATTAGGTAATTGTATAAGTAAAATATAGTAACATAATTCACTATTTGTTATTTGTTTAATTTAATTAATTTATTACGAATTCTTTCATTTAACAAAACATATGCAAAAAAATGGCGAGAAAATGCAAATATGATTTAAAAAATGGTCATATAAATAATTTTAATTGTTTTCGAATTACTATTAGATAAATAGAAAGAAGAAGGAAAGATAGACATATTTTATAACGTGTAGAGGTAACGATATTTTTGTATCGATTGTTCAAATGCACTTTTAGTAGCGGTACGCTATGATGGCCGTTTTGACAGATTACAATAGAGACGTGATTGTCGGTTTATTTACGAAAAAAATATAGTCAAACGCAGCTTTCTTTTGCATTGACGCGAGTTAGCTAGAGGTGGTAGTTGGCCAGCGATCCTATGAATATATAATTGTATATGGAATATAAATGTATATTATATTATATCGAGTTTTGAAAAATACAAATAACGAATTGTGCTGCAAATAATTACACTGATAATTATAATCCATTAAGGGTTCTGTTATACGGTGCTGTTTCTTTGTTATTAAACACGTGAAAAGATTTGTTCGCGGGACTATATTGTATAGTTAGATACAGTAGTAGCTAGATAGATAGATATGTATAATTTACAAAACTATATTAGATCAGTTTCGTGTCCTTAAATTATACAATCGATATATTTTAGGATTAACTGGACGTCACTATTAACAATAAAGAATAACATTTTGCTCCTTCAAGCGTAGTTAGTAATTTATATTGTAGCACTGTGGGCCTCGGGTAAAAGAAAAAACATCTGGCAACAGTGCAACCGTTTAATAGTTATCCGAAGGTGATGGATTTTACAACCGGACAAACAAATCTTAATAATTAAATACTTAATTAAGTAATAGTAATAAAGCACACTTCTCAGGGAGTGGGAAAACCAGGCTTGTGTAGAGGAAAGGGATCCACCGAACTTAAACTAAGAGATTATAACCAGCTTAGCTGCTAGGAGCGTCTGCCGCGAACACCACGTTCCGGGGATCCAAGGGGTCACCAAGAGATCACCAAGGGGTCACCAAGGGGTGCAGGGTCAGCGAGCGCCCGAACTGGCTGGTCAGCGGAGCACCGCAATACTGGCTGCAGTCTGCTGAGTCTCTAACTCGGCAGCGGGCCTCAGTAATTCAAGTGCAAAAATATCCAAATGGAAAAAACCCCATTCATCGGGGTTTTGAAGAGAATACTGGTGACGTGTCGCTGAAACGCGACCACTGTCTTGCCGGAGAGTCGAATCTAAACCAAGAACTCCGGAAACTGAGTGAACACTCGGGCTGCCTTCAGCGCCAACACTTGGCCGCAGCGGAGAGGAAAAAACAACTCCTTACTCGGGCAGCTCCAAAATAGAAAAGAAAGCTTTCCAAAAAGCAATGACACGGCACCCCGTCCGTCAGTTGACAGCTCACGGGATACCAGAGTAAGAAATCAAATTTGGACGACGCCAGCGTCTGAGATAATCAAATAATTAACGAATTTAAACTGAATCAAATGTCACAATTACAGATTGTAATGATTAACATTTTAAAATTATTACGGACTTTTAATATATAATGAAAATAATGATTTTAATTAATTTGACTACACTTATGGGCAAAATAAAATCTGTGCTGGGCAACACCCCGCAACAGACTATTAATCCGTGAAGGAAATCACCGTATCAGCCACAGATAACTATTTACTACTAATTCAGATAAAGAAATGTGTTATTAATAATAAATTGTCTGTGAAATGTGTAGTGTTGTAAGGTTATTATTAAACAATTAAATGATGTTATTAGATTCAAACACGGTTGGAATTTACAACGTGACAATATGTTACTCTATGAGTGGATAAATGTCAAAACGGTCATCACAGTGTGTCGCAACAATAATAGAAGCGAAAAAAATGCTCTAGTGTTTACGTTTAAACATATAATCACAACTAATAACAATGTTTATCTACTTAATAACTATCCACAAACAGTTTAGTGTAGTTTGACAGCACGACTCCACCAAACTAGAGCGAGGGCAACGAATGTTTACTAAATGCGGAGTTCGGAATGGTGAGATTAACAAAATCGGTGGTTGAAACGTTGTTAGCGTTAGTTACAGGAGTTCGTTTGGAATTTCATTACACTGAGTGATTCTAATGACATTTCAAAGCTTTAAGATTAAACCTGCATAACAATGAACAGATTTTCAACGGCAATTCCTTTTTATAAAGTTAATGATGGTTCATTATCTATTTGAATAAATGATAGAGGTCTGCTGTTCTGCACTCACCATTCAAAACTATTGAATAGATTTCTATCTATTTTTTTAATTCTTAGGTACTTGGTCTTTATCTAAAAAAATAGTATCCCTTTTAATTATTATTATATTATATATATTGCTGAAAGTTTATCAAAATAGTTTCATCACTACATATTATAAAATAAAGTCCTCTGTTGTCTGTTCGCGATAAACTCAAAAACTACTGGACGTACTCTCATACAGTTTCACCAGTAGATAGAATGATCCATGAGGAAGGCTTAGATATATAATTTGCCAAGTTTTTTTATTATCATGGCAGGATAACGTCCGCCGGGCCCGCTAGTAACCCATAAATTAGTTACCTCATCAATCGTACAGCGGTTGTCAAATATGGACAAAAAGTTCCACAGTGTAGGGAAAACCATTACAACTAGGACCGACGGTCTTATAAAGGTTGTGGGATCCCATTGAACGCGAACAGCGCAAGTTATTGCTCTCTTTGGGATAGGCATATATTCTGAAATGGGCGTTTTTTGACTGTATGTATGGATGTTATCTTAGTCATTAAATTATGTGTCATAAAACAAACAGTAATTCTGCTTAATATCATACGTAATTTTTAACTTTTTGACGTGATAATGTCTCATAAATCGATGAACGCTGGCTGCTCGCACGAAAAAGCATGACTCATTGTCACGTTCCGCCTAAGCCGAGCGTGCTAACGAGAGCGCGGAACAAGCGATAGAGAAGCGTGATCGGCCTAAGCCTTCGGCTTGTGACGCATCTATCTCTCTTCCACTCCATCGGCCGATGCGTCCGAGTAGAAAAGAGACAGCGGCAGCGCACAACATACACGTGAACTGTTTTGATCAATTTTGTGATAATTAAATTCAATTCATAAAAGTATGCAATTTTTCAATGTTTTCTTATAACGTTACCACGTAAAATTACCCACCGTAAACCGATTTTACAGACAACCAATTTTTACTATTACTAATCGCTAAAATACCAACATTATTATATAAATAAAAATGTTAATAACATGCGATTGAATTTCTTAAGGAATACCATTAGTTTCATACCTTCGTATCTTCGTTCAATAGGGCTTAAGGGAGAAGATGTAATAATCCCATAATCGACAGCGGATGAAACGGAACCGACTTTGAGTGATACCCCATTATCTACTAATTCCTTGTTACAGAGTGTCTCTGGTTTTTTGTAAAAAAAAAAAGATATTAACGATCTCTAGGTACATCGTTTTGTTTCGTGAACGGTTTGGCATTGGAATAGTAATGAGTTTCTTAACGACTAGTTTGAACCTTGTATATCAAGTAAATCAAAAGTACATAAGTCACACTACAAATTGCCGGACCTGGTCATTTACAATAAAAATATTTAAGGAATAAGTACGAATTTGAAAATGGAACACTTTGGTTTTAAAATTCAGTTTATTTCTTCTATTTGAAACTTGATTTATATTTTAGTGCTATTTTTAACCGACTTCGGAAAAGGAAAAGTTTATATGTTCGGCTGTATTTATTTTTTATGTATGTGTAATGTATAGTGTAGGTGGTAGAGCCACGATGAAGCTATTATTGGTTTGAGCATGAATTGGTCGGCTCGACCACCTTCTCACAGAAAACTTGTGTGCTTGCACTTCGGTCAGTGAGCGTGCCGGATACCCACCTCCCCGCCGCCTCTCCTCGCCTCTCCCCGCCCCCACCTCCCCCCTCCCCAAAACAGGTCGGTAACGCTTTTACGACTCACCTGGTGTTGCTAGTGTCTATGGACGGCGGTGATCACTTACCATCAGGTGACCCGACTGTTCATTGGCCTCCTATAATATAAAAAAAGTGAATATATGTGTGTCTTTTTTATTTGAATTGCGCGATTTCCAACGCCTGTAGAGGCTGTTGAAAGGTATAAAAATTATGTCACCTAGATTAAGACAAAGGAATGACATAAATTATTTCAAATTTGGTTTATTTATATGAATAAGTACATTGAAACTGAGGGTAAATATTCTAAGAAACCATAAATTCATTATTGACTAGTCATAGTATTTTTGTCTTGTTCATTCCTGAAATGAAACTTTCCGCTGCGCTCCGCGTACAATTGACAATGATAAAACTGTCTTCGTGTTTATTTTATTAATTTAATATCTTTTTTTATTCGAACTGATTACGCTATTGACCTAGCAAGGTCTTAACAGCTTCACCGGACTACTACGGCGAGCGCTTAAGACACTGAGCCGATTTTATTTTGACAACTAACTCAAGGGTGCACGGCACAACTCGGCTTGGCCTGTTGCCTGGTTCATGCAATTCGCGACCTATCTGAGCTACCCTAAGCTAAGCTACATATTCATACTTATATGAGTTATTGAAACATATATGTGTACCAAGCATATTTACTTCAACAACTCTTATATGTATTTTGTGTCGGATAATTTTTCTAAACTATTTCAGTTCGATAAGCGATAAACAAAAATAAAACCCTTCCACTTTTATGTGCGTGCACGTGTGTGGAGGTGATATATGTAATGTTGTTGCAGTGTTGGAAGATTTTGTGTCACTGTATCGCGTGAGCAGCGTACTCAAATTTATTTTAATATCGTTACTTATAAATAAAATATATTATAGTTTGAACTTAAAATTAACGATATACAGAAACTTTATCAAATTTATGTATGTCATTTTAGATTTCCCTGAAATTGCTATATCTTAAATAGGATCGTATACTCGTTTAATAATATAATTATAATAATAATTTTTATTAAAACCAAAACAAAAATGACAAAGGTGCCTAATCTATAACATTACATGCAGCGCACCTCACAAGAAATATAGAGTAACAAATTACATTTGTTTATACCGTGGATATTGAATTGTAATGTTGATTTGGTTAATAATTATACATGAAAATTATAAGATTGAGAATTTTAAGCTAACAACATCAAGAAAAGCACAAAATGTATTAAGTACCAGTAATAATTATCGTTGACGTCTGTAATAGTATTGTACTGTATCACATATATCAACGCCCTCCGTTTGATGTACTTAAGTACATTCTTTTATTATTGTATATATTTTCAATATAATAAAAGAAATGCAATTGAGGAAGGAAGAAAGAGCGATATAAACAAAGGACAAAAGTGAGTAGTGATGAGGCAATTAAGAATCGACCCAAACGTCAGAGATATTGGTAGATTTGTCTGCGGGCTCAAAGGGCGCATTACGCTCGATTGCTCGCTGATTGCCCCGTGTCTACTCACGTTGTATCCAAAAGAAATATGCTATCCTTTTGTTATATATTACGGATCAAAAGGTGAGATATGGACGTACAATGATATTATGATGTAATTATGAACAAGGAGGAACTAATTAATTGGTTTTCTTTGATGAAGTGTTACTTGGATATAGGAAAAATGTCTCCAAAAGATAATTCTGCACCCATACATTTACATATTGGTAAAATATAATGCGCTCTTTGCGAAGCTATTTTGTTATATTTAGTATTAGTTCTCATCAAAATAAATAAAATTTAATATAAAAAAAGCCTTTCACGACATATCGATGCAATGAATAACGCAAAAGGTATCATCACCAATAAAAAAAAAGTTTATATGACTTAATAAATATGATTTTGATGAATCATAAGGGTTAAAATGTAAAATATGGGTCGAATAGTATACGTGTCTTCATTTTCTTTAAACATTCAAGAGGCTACATTAGCACATTGCCCTTATGCGAAGTCGGGGCGGACCGTTAGTATATATGAACCATCTATACATACAATAACAATGTAAATCTAACGTGTCTGCACTTTTTACATTTTTGCAATAAATAATGAAATACATTTCAATCATTTTTAGAAATGTCTGCCTGTCTCTCTGTCTGTTTGTATGACCACGCATCACTGCTAAAATACTGCATTCACGAGAATACCTTACCAAGAAAATCATAAAGCATATCCTCAAGTAACATTTGGTCTTAGTTTCATTAAAATCGGTTAACTCTATCAAAAGTTATTGTAATTTAAATGACGACGCGACTTAAATACGAGAGTAAAGTAGTTAAGTAAATGGACTTAATATATTCAGATGATTTTATTAGTCACTGTTTATTTACATTAGTTTCTACGTGGATGGAGTTGCGGTTACAGCTAGTGTAAAATAAAAAGATACAATACCTTATTTGTTCATTAAGGATTATCATTATTTTAAGTTACTTTTACATATGACTTAAAGGTGGTATATATATTTGAAGGTGGTAGAGCCACGCTGAAGCTACTACTGGTATCAGCATGAATGGGCCGGCTTGCCCGGGGTACTACCACCCGACCCACAGAAACACCGACGTGAAGTAACAGTGTTTGCATTGTTGCGTTTCGTTCGGTCAGTGAGAGCGCTGGAGGCCCAACTCCCCTTTCCTCTCTTTTCCCTTCCCCTCAAAGCTTCCGCCACCCCTTCCCCTTTTCTCGCCAAACATTGGCTGGCGACGTATTTGCGACTCCCCTGGCGTTGCTAGTGTCTATGGACGATGGTGATCACTTAACATCAGGTGAGCGGCATGTTCCTTTCCTCGTATGATATAAAAAAAATATATAACGAGGATTTATTGAGGACTTCTATTTCATAGTGCGAGCTATTTTCACCAATATTCGTAACTAATTAGTAACTACTAATTGGTAATAACATTGTAAATAGAAATAATTACAATACTTTGTTTAGTAAAACTGGGATTGTTGCAATTTTTTTTGGTAATCTTCCAGATTATTACTGCTATTATCAAGTAGATAACAATTTTAAAAGTACATTGCGATAATTTCAATATTTTACCAAGATGGTGCCCCCTTGTTTGAAGTTTCCACGGAGTTTTTGTGGCATCTCAGAATATATGCGCCATGGTATTATTTTCCATCCACTTCACTTACACACAATAACCGAACTATAATAAGCAACATGCTACCAATATTACAAAATATAGAGTCAAATAACACAAGATAAAATATATGATATAAGCCATAGCATGATAGACGTAGATCCCACCAAAAATACTGTAAAGGGCTTATATGTTGTAGTCCGGTGAAGCTGTTAAGACCTTGCTAGGTCAATAGCGTAGTCAGTTCGAGAAAAAACAAAGGGCTTATATGTTAAAAGTATGAGTAGTTATCTATCAGTAGTAGTAAAATCACATGATAAATTAAAGTTCTGTCATAAACCACAATAAAGGTTTCTACTGAATTTAAATCTAAAATTGGGTTTTAAAGTTTTTACAGAAATTGTTTATTTAGTTCTACGAAGTGAAATTATACTAAACTTTTTGTTAAAATTGTTATTTTCAAAAAAGATAAATTTAAAACTCTCACAGAACTCGCCGTCACTGGTAAATATATCATTTAACTCATTTAGGTCACGCTAATTAAGTTCAAAAAAGTTTTGTTAAATGTTAATTTTTGCATGAAATTGTTTGTGTAATGCGTAAGCGCTGTGTAATGTTAAACATATTTCCGTACTTTATTTTTATATCATAGGAGGCGAACGAACAGGCGTGTCACCTGATGTTAAGTGATCACCACCGTCCATAGACACTAACAACACCAGGGGAGTCGCAAGTGCGTTGCCAGCCTGTGTTTGCGGGGAAGAGGGGTGACGAGAGGGGCGGGGAGGTGAGGTGGTCTTCCGACGCTCTCACTGACCGAACTAAACGCAACAGTGCAAGCACTGTTACTTCACGTGGGTGTTTCTGTGAGTCAGGCGGTACTACCCCGTGCGAGCCGACCACTGAAACCAGCAATAACTTCAGCGTGGCTCTATCACCTACAAATCGTATCGTAATGGAGTACTCATTAACATTTAAATCGAATCAAAAATTATCTATACATTCTATAGATATAATAAGAATGTAAATCTAACGTGCCTGTACTTTTAGACTTTTATGAAAAAAATTATTACAGGTGTAATAAGTAGTAGTGTAGTGTAGTAGTAGTAAAATACATTTCAATTAGTTTTAGATATGTTTGACTGTCTGTTTGTTTGTATGAACACGCATCACGCACTAACGCAACACAATATCAAATCATAAAGCATATCATCAAGTAATATTTAGTTTTAGTTTCATTAAAATCGACTCATTATCCAAAGTTATTGTAATTTTAATGACGGCGCGACTTAAGTACGAAAGAGAAGTAGATAAGTGAATGCACGTAATACATTCAGCTGATTTTATTAGTCACTGGTTTTTATACATTACGTTCCTCGCGGACGAAGTCACGGGTACGGCTAGTGTTTTATAAGAATAACAAAACTATAATAAATATACATACTGTCAAAGAACTGTCTAGAACACGGTAAAGTGAATCGACAATTTAACGACGTAGAGAGAATTAAACAGTAAAGAAATAATTTGACAGCGGAGAGACAATTTTAGGAGCGGCCGGAACGTCCGATATATTGGTCCATCTGTCTCATCTTACAGTCGATTGCACTCTGATTGTTCGCTGTCTACTTACGTCGAAGCCATTAGCAGTTTATTGTTCTTTTGTTTCTACATAGTTTGTGTTGGGATAGCGGAAAGTATATATATACATACATATCGCTAGTTGTTCATATATTTTATACTCCAGTGGTGAATATACTTTTGGTGTTATTTTCTCTTGTTCACAATAACTCCTTTAACAAAGTAGGATCTACGTTGAAATTCCTGTTTTCTCCCTGAATAGGCTTTATAAACAACTAGCTGTCCCCCGCGGCTCCGCACGCGTTTTTTTTAAATGTATTAAAGAAATGTAAAATTGTAATTAGGTGTGTACATTACAGAAATGCTTTTTCAAAAACATTTGTAACTACGACACGCACGCCATCTACTGTATTATGTTACGTGTACATTAGATATGTGAATACGAATATCATATCGAATGGGATGGGATTTATCATCAGCAACATACCTGGAACTTTAACCTACTATATACCACCCTCGATGCTCACTAACACTATATAAGAAAGTAGGTAATGAAAATTTTAAACTATACATTATCGAACAATTTGTGTTAAATTATTTATTATATAGATATAACATGCCCATATTGTCAATATAATTGTGTTATTCTTATACGTTGCTATAATCACTGAGTTATGTATAGTAGTTCTATGAAGCCGTAAATGCCGCAAAGCTAATAGCATAGTCAGTTCGAGAAAAAAAAAACTGAGTTATATAGGTGCAAACGCGGTAAATAAAACAAAATGGCCGCCAAATCGACCAAAATGATAATATAATTCAAATTACATACATTTATTCTTGGAGTCCAGTACAGCGCACGTCTCACGCGCTTCTTTACAGTAAACAAATTATTTTTGATCAATTTCACACGAATGAATGCATAGGTAACAGTTCATCACTACATAGTGTAAAACAAAGTCCTCTGATCTGTCTGTTTATCTGTTCGCGATAAAGTCAAAAACTACAGAACGGATTTTCATGCCGTTTTCACCAGTAGGTAGACTGGTTCATGGGGAAGGTTTAGGTATAATTTGTCAAAGTTTTCTTTTTATTATCAGGGTGGGACAACGTCTGCCGAGCCCACTACCTTAAAATAAAATAGCTCATTAGTTAGTTGTATGCCAGTGAAAGTCCCGTGAAAATTAATTCAAGCATTTCGGATATTCCACTGCGGCTGAAAAAACCTAAATTACTTTTTATGAGGTCTGCAATCTACCAGTGAATATCCCGTGAAAATCGGTCCAACCATTTTGGAAATAGCAATGCGGACGAAGCCGCGGACAAATAAAATAGAATATGTCAACCGCTATAATTTCGGCTTTCTGGCAGTAAAAAGTAAAATTCCCGTTAAAATAGGTCCAGCCGTTTTGGAGATTACCCGGACCAAACAAACAAACAGACAAAATATAATAATCTAAAAATATAGACAAAGTATAAAAAAAAATTTTTTTGGTCATTTGTAGCTATATCCATTCATCAA
This sequence comes from Antheraea yamamai, assembly GCA_036509395.1. NCBI lineage: Eukaryota > Metazoa > Arthropoda > Insecta > Lepidoptera > Saturniidae > Antheraea > Antheraea yamamai. Next base: position 5,618,137 of record AP028431.1, on the reverse strand, counting down.
AAAGTTGTTATTTTAATTGTACATACACAAACTTTATTTTTATAATACGTAATAGAGAACAAATAAAAAATTGGAAATAAAAGTAGTATAAACTTTTTGCATAGGAAAACAAAATAAACTTTGATAATGTTTGCGATAGAAACTTACCACGTTACCATGGCAACGTATATAACACTAACGCTAACTAAATCTCTCGAAAGGAAAAAAGTGCCCAATTTTGAAACATTTTTCATTGGTGCTCTGTTTCTATTAGTCTTAGCGTGATGATATATAGCCTAAAGCCTTCCTCGATAAATGAGCTATCTAAAACAGAAGGGTTTTCTCAAATCGGACTGGTAGTTCCTGAGATCATAGCGTTCAACCAAACAAACAAACTCTTCAGCTTTATAATATTAGTATAGATAGGCACTACAATAATATTTTTGTTATTTATTCAGTCAGTTATTTTGTATAGTTAATCGAATGTAGTAACCATGCTCTTACTTTATTTTATTTTTGAAGTGATTTCTCTGGCGCGTTGGGCGGTATCTTTGGCAGCAAATAAATTTATAATTTCGCGTCATAACATGCACCTAAGTTTGACCGGCCGTATTGCGCTTGCGCGGCTTGCGTCAGACTAGCGACGTGTGTAGGGGCCTGTGTACATGTAATACTGATATTTTGCAACTCATCATACTATTGATTGATTAGTAGACTTTATAAAAATGTGTATAAATATTGCTTCGAGTGAAAAGCACACTAATGTCAATAATTTCAATAAACAAATTCTGAAATTTAAATATTGTATTGATATTCACACTATAATTAATATGAAAATTCAAACGAGAACACATTTATTTAATTGTTTTGAGTTTTCACTTATATTGGCAGTCCTTATGGCTGGTTCAACATTTTTATTTTTTCCAAAAAGGTGCTGTTTATATACAAATTACCCAACTTGAATTGTATGAACGAAACGGGCAATAATACTATTTGAGATGCAGGTTTATTAATTTTTTTTTGTGTTCTTTAATGATATTTACATTTAATATTTCACATCTAACAAGCTTTTCACAGTGACAGTTTTTTTGTTTTTGAAGTGCAACTTTTTATAGTATGGCTTTGAAATTCTGATCCACAACCTTTTTGTGTGACGAAAAGTTGTCGGGGTAAACATTGTGTCGGGTGGAGTGCTGAAAACACCGGTTCTCGCTTCATCACCGAAGTTAAGCAACTTCAGGCGCTGTCAGTAATTGGGTAGTTGACTGCCTAGGAATCACGCGTGACGTTAGCTGTCTGTTGTATTTTTTTAATCAGAATGGTTCCCTGTAATACAGAAGTTTCACTTCTATCGTGTATCTTTACGACACAGTCTGTTTTTTTATTATTATTATTGGACTCAAACTATGTTTAACCTTCTATACACAAATTTACTGGGAATGTAAGGTTCCGGTAATAGACAGTTCCGGTATCATGAAACGTCGGATATATTGATCCATTTGTCTGATAGTCTAAACATTCAGGATCTTCTACTGAAATAGCCGGTGATTGTTCGATTCTTTCGAACATAAGAGATTTATTACTGTTTGGTCATTGTGAAAATTGATATTACAGGGTGGCAGGGCAGGGTACTAATGACGGACTATAATTCATATAATCTCTTGATTTGTTTTGGTACTATTTGATTATACCATGCAGTTTCGTTTTAAATCATTGATTGATCTTAATCTATTATTTTATACTCATGTTTTTAACAATTACTTCTATTTTATTCAATAAAAAGTTATAAACTTTGATAAATTTTTCATTATAGTCTTTTTATTCTTGACTGTTCATAAAGAATAGATACGGTCGTTGGCTCTATATAAATGAAGTAGATTATTATACTATTTTTTTTCCTTTGTAAAATATATCTTTTGTAGTAGAAGTCTAAATAAACTAGTTGGTCACATAATTATTCATCCATTCAAATTACAATGTGCTTTTTTGACTGATTAGGTCTTCCACCTGCCAGCAACGTGGTACGACGGTATATAAAAACAAAACTTTCTGTTATAGAATAACATAAATTCATAACAAAATACGGCGACAACAAGCGGCGTCATTGTTGGGAATAACTTTATGCGAAACTTTGTATTACTTCACTATATTGCGCTGATAGTTTTGGTAAAAGTTTTTATATTTCTCTTGGACTTGTTTATTTTGCGGCGGGTTGTTTGAGTGTGTAAGTAAAACTGTCTCTGTTTCGTGGAAAACACTTCAATAAGCCTTTTCATAATTAATAAAGCAAATCTTTGCTTATAGCTAGAGCTGTTTTTCTCAAGAGAGTATTATCTCACTCTTAAGTCTGATACAATATAAGTAAAACACATATGGCTTTCGTTTTAGATGACGTACATAGTTGTTTTTAGGAATTTTATAACTTATTTATTAAATCATGATGGCTCAATGATTAGCGTGTAAGGACACCGTGTCAGTCAACGTAGGTTAAATTCCTTACCCCTGTAAGAGTAGGTAGGGTAGTTTAGGTGGTGTTAGGGCTAGGGTAGGACTGAGGGACCTTGAGGGAGGCCTAGGTGAGGAGGAGGAGTAAACTTCGGTAAAAAATCAACCGCGGGGCGGCGGCGGAGCGGCCTAGCTTCTACGCTGCCGGCTGAACCCAGAGGGAAAGGGTCTGGCCTCTCATTGCACGGGTTCGGCGGGCTGGGAGGCAGTCTTGCAACTGGGCTGCCTCAGCCGGGTGTGTTGCGGAGCCTGCTCACGCACCCCGTGACACCACCCATAGAGTGGCGTAGGTTGTCGTGGAGTTTTAGCCGGTTAAAGTCGCTGAATGGCACCGCCCCTGCGTGGCAGCACAAAGGCTGGTGGTCGGTTCAGTTCGGGCTCTCCCCCGGGGGCCTGACAGTCCATGATGGATTTTCTCTCCACGTTAAAAAAAAAAAAGGTTAAAATTCTTGCTAATGAGCCTGAGTGATTGGTAAAGGAATAAATCGTGTTGAAATCATAGGATGGGCTTTCTATAAATTCGCTTGGCTAGATACTATCCTCAAGCTTAAAATCTGCTGCCATGCACCTATTAGGTGTGTTCCAGCAACTGAATTTGAGAGTTGGTTCTCTTCTTACTCTATCATACTCTTCCCATGTGACGCACCACGAGGGACTGATGTGACACGTATTAAACTGCGGTCATTTCTCTCTCCCGACACCTTGTTAATTTGAAATGTATTTATAGGAAATAAATATAATTAAAAACATCCTCTTCAAGGCTTGGAGTATTTAAAAAACTAGTTATAACCCGTGGTTTAGCTGGTACTTAACTTTAATATAGACGTCAACATAGCTGAGTTACTTGAAATAATTCTCTTTTAAAGCACAACAGGTCAAGAGCTAAGGGGATGACTACGCGATTATTATTATTATTTTATATCATAGGAGGCAAACGAACAGGCGTGTCACCTGATGTTAAGTGATCACCGCCGTCCATAGACACTAGCAACACCAGCGGAGTCGCGTGTGCGTTGCCAGCCTGTGTTTGGAAGAAGGAGGGGGGGCGATGAGTAGGAGTAGTAGGAAGGGGAGGGAGAAGAGTGGGATGGGAGGTGGGCCTCCAGCGCTCTAATGACCAAACGAAACGCAACGACGCAAGCACTGTTACTTCACGTCGGTTTTCTGTGAGAGGGTGGTACTGCTCCGGGCGAGCCGACGCATTCATGCTGAAACCAGTAATAAATAGCTTCAGCGTGCTTCTACCACCACACATTTTTATTCAGTCGCATGACAATTATCCATCCATATTTTATTATCGCCAAGTGATTACTCCATTTGCAGCACCCGGGGAGGAGGAGAATGCGAGTTACACTTCCTGCAGACACGAGTAGCATCAGCCCCCATTATGACAACACTAAGCCGTGAGACATGGTCGTGTGGTCAGCCTACGTTCGATCTTCGTCATCCCACAGCGCTAAACGAATCCTTGAACTATATTTTGACATGGTAATCGCGCCGCTTCTAAAAGTCGAAGCGAAGTACTAGACATCCTATATTTCTAATCAATAAATAGGTTACATAATGCAAATAGAATTTCTTAAATTTAACTGGAAATTTCAGAGATTAGCCTATTCAAACAAGCAAGAAGACAAACACATATTGAGTTTTATAGTATGTATTGACATAGATAATATTGTTGTTAAAGAAATATCTTTAAATAAGTATTTAAAAGTTCGCAGTTTTTATAAAATATGTTATAAAATAAATTCAATACAGACTAAGTAGGTTTTAGGACTAGGTAGACAGTTTTGTAGGTGGTAGAGCCACGCTGAAGCCATTACTGGTTTCAGCATGAATGGGTCAGCTCGCCCGGGGTAGTACCACCCTCTCACAGAAAACCAACGTGAAGTGACAGTGATTACATTGTTGTGTTTCGTTCGGTCAGTGAGAGCGCTGGAGGCCCACTTCACCTCCCTTCTCTCCCCTTCCCTTCCCCCTCTTTCCCCAAACACAGGCTGGCAACGCACTTGCGACTCCCGTGGTGTTTGCAAGTGTCTATGGACGGTGGTGATCACTTAACATCAGGTGATCTACCTGTTCGTTTGCCTCCTATGATATAAAAAAAAGAGTAAGAGCATGATGCACTACAATAATTTACATAAAATTTAATGAAGTCGCAATGTTACCAAAATAACAACATATTTTTTTTTTAAATAAAATAACATACATTTGCATTAATGCATACTTTTAAATAAATTAAACCAAATAAAATAATTATTTTTTATCAATACATAAACTTATTTCATTTTACTTCACTTTATTAAAGTTTTTACACGGTTAAATCAAAAAGAGAAAGAACAACAGTCGTCTATTTTCGTAGTTGTGATCGTATTGAAGTGGTTGTTGAATTAACTTTCCCTTAAAAAGCCGAGTCTTTAGTTTTTATTATAATGCAATCCAATTCTCATTACATATTTGTCATTTCTTTTAATTCGTTTTTACAAAATTATGTTAAACACTTACTTACATACTACACATACTTTATTTACACATATTAATTATAGGAGTGGAAAAGATTTTGAAGGTATACTCTCTATCTCTGAAGGAAATGAAGATTGTTTTCATCTTTTACAAATCTATCAGAGTAGAACCGAGGCTTCCGGCATATCTTTCGTTGCGCACTTTCTCATTTATTTTTGGATTTACGTGGTAACCTTGCGGGGTTAATTAGCAGCACTTTCGACATACTGGATAATTATTATAGACAAATATTTGAAAAGTCACAATTAATTCGTGACAATTAATACATGTTACACTACTCACGACAAAGATCATCGACTTATAAGGAATAGGATTGTAAGTAAAAAACTCCATCGTTTGTGTAACTATAAGGCCATAGTGTGGCCATGTATGTCATATTTAATGTATTTACTAGTGGTGGCACAACTTGTTTTTGCCTCTTAAGTTACATATTTGATTATCGACTTCAAGAAAAATGTATGATGATATAACTTTGGGTTTTATATCCTTATAATATCGCATTCCAAATGCAAAAAGGGTGTATGTGATCTTTTGGTCTTGTAAATCCAAAAGGGTGTATATTATTTTTGTTGCCAATCACATTATAGACATTTCAGAAGATTTCAAATGCTTTTTTGAATAAAAAAAAATTAGTAAAAAATGCGCCCTTTTGGCATAAAACCCTGTCTAACTGCGGTGAATCGCCTTGCTTTGAATTTTGTACGTATCACTGATACATATAATCCCCAATATATATCTTCAGGATAATGATTATATTCAGTAATATGAAGGGCTTCGAAGATAGTAATCATTTTGAAATATTGGTAATATAATGCAAGTATTAAAAAAAAACCTGTGACAAATATCGCGGACTTAAGAATCAGGTACTAAGTCATCAATAATTGATTGTTCGAAGTGAGGCGGGATATAAGATCCCACCTGCGGTATTATCTCCGTGGCCCTTATAAACCGAAGTGTTTTAATACAAAAGCGCTGCCCACTGCCAGGGGCATTAAAGATTAAGCCTAATAACCTTTGTTATTGTTTATTTCAGCTTACGGTTCATTAAATATTTGGAGAATATATTTGGCGAAATTTAAAGAAGTCGAGTCACTAAATGTGTTTGCGATTTTCATCATCTCGATACAACATAAAATATTATAATAAAAATGAAATGTCTTTTGTCTGGTCTAACGTCCATAATAACTGAACTGAAACACTGTTAAAAATTATGAAAAAAAAAACGGATAAAATTTCAGCTACCAATATTAATATTAGTACATCTGTTTATTTATAATTTCTCATTTAAGTCTCAAAGGCATTCGACAAGGTCTCGCACCTTAGCCTCTTAAGTAAGCTTCAAGCATACGGAATACTTGAACGCCTGCGGACTTGGATCTGTGATTTCCTTAGTAAACGGACTATACGAGTGGTTGTTGATTGCTGCTCGTCTGATCCCAAGGTTGTAAATGCCGGAGTTCCTCAGGGATCTGTACTCTCAGCCACCCTATTTCTGCTGCACATCAATAATCTGGTTATACCCAGTATCTTTGGGTACGCGGATGACAGCACTGTATCTGAGAGGTATATATCCAGTCCTCGGGCCAGCTTACCAGAAATCCATAATGAGAGAGAGGCCATGATCGAGCGGTTGAATAAGAACCTTATGTTTGTTACCGATTGGAGTGATTCAAACCTGGTTAAGTTTAACGCTGAAAAGACACAAGCGTGTCTTTTCTCTACAAAACGGAGTCCGTTCAACTTGACTCTTACTTTCCAAGAGGTTTCCCTACAAGTTACGGACAACCTCGAGCTTCTTAGGATCCAGGTACCATCAGATCTCAACTTCGGGCGTTTAATAGAACAAAGAGCAAGAACAGCTGCAAGGAAACTTGGGATCCTCTTTAGGGTTAAGCGATATTTCACACCAGAACAGCTTCTCAGCCTGTACCAAGCTCAAGTACGCTCATGTGTGGAATATTGCTGCCATCTAAGGGATGGATCAGCCAAATATCAGCTGGCCGCTCTTGACTCCATTGAGCGTCGTGCTCGTCGGCTTGTCGGTGATGAAGCGTTGTGGGAGACAAGAATGCTTAATTTCGAGCATCGACAGCAAGTGGCTTGTCTCTCAGTGTTGTATAGTAGTTTAGTAGTAGTTAAGTTGTATAGTGTTGTATAGTATAGTATAGTATAGTATATATTACTTGGACAGGGTGCACAGGAATTACGTGATATAATTCCACCGTTCCCGTTCCATCAGAAGACGATTAGATGCCGTGAGGGTTTCCACCCTTATGTGGTTGATATTCCCAAGATTCGTACGAAGCGATTTGCTTCTACAATTATTATACGTACGGCTAAGATGTGGAATTCACTCCCGGCGTCTGTCTTCCCGTCATGTTATAACTTGGGAGTTGTTCAAGAGTAGAGTGAATAGGCATTTATCAGGTAAGCATGATCCATCATCGGTTTCATCGTCACTTACCATCAGGTGAGATTGTAGCCAAGCACGTGCCTGCAAAAATAATGATAATAATACAGGAAAAAATATTTTTAAAGTATATTGAATGATTTACACAGATTGTGATAAAGTCTATTAATAAGACTTTTATTGTTATACTATTCGCAAGTTTTGTCTTATAGAAAAAAAATCTTATTATATACTTTGCTAAAAAGCTAATAGGTTAATTGCTTATAGAAATGTGTGTCAAATGTTTGTGTGTAACATATGAAAAGATTCAAGTGACCGTAGCCACGATATAAAACTAGTTTTGAAGTATAATTAAGTACAACCATAACCTTCGCGTGACAACATGGATTTCAATGTAATTTAGTAGGAAAGTTCTGGATGAAACGAACCCAGAATTCATGTAACGGACATCGGAGAAAACCGTAAACTTTCCCCATTTATCTGTTTCTAATAAATTCCCAATGGTATTTATTTATTATACACAGAATGCTTTCATTCCGTTCAATTTATTGACCGTCGTATCTGTTCAAGTTTGATTTATTACGCGAACTACCTATGGTTGTCACTTTTTATGCGCCTCTGTACGACGAAACGATTGAAGTTTTGTAATAGGGAATATCAACAAAGAGTTTGTTCGCTTCACTAATTTGTGCAAGATACGCTTTTTTTTTCAAATTTGACGCTATTAGCGTGATATGCCTTCACAGCGTCACCAGATATTTGGGTGAACGTTTATGATGCCCATCTGCTTGGCAATTAGCTCAAGGGTGCCAAAGTGGTCGCTAGGGAGATACGTACAATGGACTACACTGAAAGCAGCTGACAGTAAGGTCCTTACACGCAGAACGTAGCGTTTATAAATCAACTAATTAAGCGTCATCTTTTGATTTTATTGGGCAAAGTTAGTACTTTGCCTTAGTAGGTGAGCGGACTTCGAAAACTCAATTTTTTTCTTAATGTGTTAACCTCGTTTAATGGATACTGGTTACGGAAATGTTGTCGACTGACACTTTTTTGACCAAAACGACCATAATAAACAAAACAACCAAGATAACGACTCTGACGAACAGACAAGAAGACAATTGAGTATTTGGGCACCTGGCTAAATGAATAATATCTTTTTTCTCTCTAACTGACTACACTATTGACCTAGGAAGGTCCTAACAGCTTCACCGGACTACTTAAATAATCTTCGATCGACAGCCGCATGTCGTTAAAAGACAGCGACTATATGAAAGCGCGAGCTAACTGTACTGTGGCGCCATCTCTTAACGACAAAACTAAAATATGTTGAACAGATATAATAATTATGTTTCTTGTTAATTTAAAATATAATTTACACATTATCTTGATTTAAAATTACACATCCTGTCGTATTATAAAAACAATTACTATGAATTCTTTAGTTACTAGTTTATTATTAGTTCATTTTAGACTTTGATGAACTTTAACTATCAAAATCCCAAAAAAATTATGTAAATTGTTAATATACTTATGACACCACAGTGCATTCCAAACGAGGCCTTGTCCTTAGTACTCTATATTATATTTGTTGCGAACATACTTATAGTATGTACTATATATAAATAAATCATCACTGACATAACTAAAGCAAGCGAGTCGCATTTCGAAAGGAATGAAACGAGACAATTCACTGGACCCGAGTAAACCTGCCATAAAGGTAGCCAAACATTAAACTGGGTTGTGGGGCTCTCATAAAATATTAATAAGCAACTTTATACCTCCGCAAACTTTGACAAAGAATATCTAATAAAATTATGAGGGTAAACTTTTAAGATGTGGAGAGGCTTACTAAAAATATAAGAGATTGTGTTCTGATAAAAATTAAGATTTGTTATAAACTCGTCAAAGTTTAAAGTATAAACAATGTTTAGATAAAAAACGCAACAAAATAATATGATTTACTGTAAAGTTACTGATCTATACATATAATAAGAATGTAAATCTAAAGTATCTATACTTTTTAGATTTTTGTGAAAAAATTTTGTTGCATGCGTCTAGGAATCATTACATACTCGTATAAAACAAAGTCCTCTGCCACGTTTGCCTGTCTGTTTGCGATAACCTCAAAAGCTACTGAACGGATTTTCTTGCGGTTTTCACCAGTAGATACAGTGATTCATGAGGAACGTTTACGTATATAATTTGACAAGGTTTTTTATTATCAAAGCAGGACAATACCAGTCGGGCCCGCTGGTAATAAAATAAATTTCAATCATTTTTAGAACTGTCTGTCTATCTGTCGGTTTGTTTGAACACGCATCACTGCTAAAGTATTGCGTTCACGATAAAACCTGACCATAAAAAAATTATAAAGTATACCTCGAGTAAAACATTTGGTCTTGATTTAATTAAAATCGATTAACACTTTTAAAAGTTATTGTAATTTTAATTGATGACGTGACTTAAGTACTAGAGAAAAGTAAATAAGTAAATGAACTTAATACATTCATATGATTTTATTAGTCACTGTTTTTACATTAGATTCCAAGCGAACGGAGTCGCAGGCGTAGTTAGTTATCTATATAAATACAAAGATAGAACGCCGTCAGGCGTGTATTACTCAAAAACCACTGGATAGATTTTGATCATTTTTTTTATTTTGCTTCTTAGACGCTTAGTCCTTCTTTAAAGCGATGATTGCTATATGATAACGTGTTCGAAGACTATGTCGATGGCCGTAGGTTCGAATCCTAGCAACCGACTCGGAGGTTTCGGCGAAAGAAGATATTATGATGAAAGGTGGTGGTGGTGGAAAGGTTGGTGGTAGGGCTTTTTCTTATTTTTTATTTATTAGGATGCAAACGAACAGTCGGGTCACCTGTTGTTTAGTGATCACCACCGTCCATATACGCTTGCAACACCAGAAGAGTCGCAAGTGCGTTGCCACCCTATGTTCGGGGGAGGGAGAAAGGGTGAGGGGGAGGTGGGTTATCCGACGCTCTCACTGACGGAACGAAATGCAACAATGCAAGCACTGTTACTTCAAGTGGGTGTTTCTGTGGAACAGGTGGTAGTACCCCGGGCGAGCCGACTCATTCATGCTGAAACCAGTAATAGCTTCAGCGCCACCACCTCTCTTACACCACCTCTGAAAGTACGCCAGGGTAGCTACCATCCTCAAGTTGTACCTGTTGATGTGTTCCGGCAGCTGTACTTAAGAAGCAGCATCCTCTAAGATTAACTTGATTACCATCTTAGAACAAGTAATTATCAAAGATAATTACTTAAAAAAATGATGTCCTGAAACTGTAAAACCTATACCGTGTTATTACAAAAAAGATAAATACGTATCTTACATATCGTGGTTTAAAAAAGTTTCCTAATAAATGCACCGCGCTCGCCCGAGGCAAGTTCGCGTTATCCTTTTTCGCAAGTCTAACCTAACGTAACCAAAGCGAGACAAAAGAGCAAGATGGCGAACATTCAGTGACCGCGGTGTATTTAATATGAGACCTTTTTAAAGCCAGGGTTCAATACGTATTTAACTTTTTTGTAATAACATCGATAGAATTTAAAAAGATATTACGATATCCTCATTTAATAAAAGTGGGGCTAGCGGTGTGGTGGTTATATTTTTTCCTCTGTACATAAAATATATTATTGCTACAGCTTGTAATAAATGCTGCTAAATAATTTCATATACGGTCATGTCATTCGAAACTAAAAGCCTTGTGTTACCAATAAATGAATTTATTGTATTTAGTTACTTAGTAACCAATTAATTTTTGGGGCACTAAGGTATTCAACATTCATCAAAATTAATAAAACTTTGTAAGCTTCTTTATACGAACAATTTGATTTTTGTATTTTTTTATACCAAAAGGCAGCAGGCATAAGGTCCACTTCATAGTAAATGGTTACCGTCGCCTATTGGCAGCTGTAACACCAAGGGCATTACTGTTGTGTTACCGACCTTGAAGAGCGTGTTTCAGTCCCTTTTAAAGAGCCCCATGTCATAGTCCTGAGGGAAAACCGTACTGGGTAATCCATTTCATAACGCTAGCGTATGCATAATGAAGGTTCTAGAGACCCTGACGGTTGTCACCATTTTACTAGGTTTGGGTGCGGTTGTCTATTGGACGTAACTTCAAATCTAAAGTATCTTTAAGACAATTATTCATTAATATGATATACAAATGACAATTTTGGTTTACATTAAGTGCTCATTATTGACATTGGTCAAAATAACACCGTAAATAACCAATTATTTAAACAAAAATCTAATTATTATGGATTATTATTAAGTTATTATGGGTTAGTGAGAAAATATACCTACGCGGATTTTATGCAGATATTTTTAAAGTATAGAATTTTGATGTAAACTTATCAGATTTAGCCAATGTAAGCGCAAGAAAAATATTTTACAACTAGCGGGCCCGGCAGACGTTGACCCGCCCTGATTATGAACAAATCCTTGACAAATTATATACTAAAACGTTCCTCGTCAATCACTCTATCCACCGGTGAAAACCGCATGAAAATCCGTTCGGTAGTTTTTTAGTTTATCGCGAACAGACAGACAGACAGACGCGGTAGGGGACTTTGTACTTTGTGTTTTTTTATACTATGTAATGATGTAATGATTCATTGACTTTTCTCTAATTGTTATAAGTATATTATAATACGCGTATTGGACGAAGAAATCGTCCTTATGTCAGTGTGAACGTTATCCTAATCCGTTGCGTAATTTAGAAAAAAACAAGGGAACACACAGACAAACAAAGATGACAAACAAACAAACTAAGTTAATTCTATACATTGGTAGCAAGCGTCCAGTTAATTTAAGTCGTGTAAGATTTACCACATTCACTTCTCTATAACTTTATAAGGAACATTTTGTACTATTTTCAGACAACTTCCTACTATCTGGTTGTAGTGAAAATCAGATCGAAATACGACCTAGCCTGTCTAAATCTGCTTATCCCGTAATTACTTATCAGTGTCGTTGTTTTTCTGTTTAATCTAACGTACTTACCTTGGCTGTTATGTTATTTACAGCCTTTCCAAATACTTTGTTTTTTCTATTTACTCAATTGTTTGTGTCCTATAGATGGACCCTAAGATTATTGAAAATGCATGCTTGGTGGGTTAAATAAAGGTGGGTTAAATAATTAATGATTGTCGATTCAACTAAATCAAAGTTAATATAGTCCATTGTAATAAAGCATAAATCAATTTAATATTCATGTGCTGACGAAGAATTCCCTCGTAATTTATTCTTAGTCACGTTTTACCATTAACTTGAAGCGATGGCTTAATTTCTGTATTTACAAAGTGCTAAAGCGTCGTTACTTAACGACATAGATAAGTCTCTTGGAATCACAAGTGAATCCTATAAGCTAAAACAACAATCTTCTCAATCTATACTAATATATAAAGGTGAAGAGATTGTTTGTTTGTTTGTATGGTTGTTTGTTTGTTTGTATGGTTGAACGCGCTAATCTCAGAAACTACAGGTCCGATTTGAAAAATTCTTTCGATGTTAGACAACTCATTTATCAAGGAAGGCTATAGGCTATATATAATCACGCTAAGACTAATAGGAGCGGAGTGCCAATGGAGAATATTTCAAAATCGGGCTGTTTTTTCCTTTAAGCTGCGTGTTAGTGTTAAACTATATACTTTGCCACGATAACGTGGTAACTTTCTATCGCATACATTTTTAAAGTTTAATTTGTGTTTCTATTCAAAATGTTTATTCTACGTTTGTTTTGTTTCCAATTTTTTATTTGTAATCTATTATGTAATGTAAAAATAAAGTGTGTGTATGTAAAATTAAAATAACAACTTTTTAGTGAAATGATGGCTACAAATAACATAAAAATATTTCTTAAAAACCTTGTAATTCATAAAATAATTACCCTTAATAATGTTTACCTTTAAAATATCATATACTAGCTGTCCCCCGCGGCTCCGCACGCGTTTTTTTAAATGTATTAAATAACTATGGTGTCATAGTTACAAATGTTTTTGAAAAAGCATTTCTGTAATGTACACACCTACTTACAATCGTACATTACGCCATCTACTGTAACATGTAACGTGTACATTAGATATGTGAATACGAATAGTATATCGAACGGGATGGGATTTATCATCAGCAACATACCTGGAACTTTAACCTACTACGTACCACCCTCAGTGCTCTTTAACGCTATATAAGAAAGTAATGTAAATTTTAAACTATACATTATCGAACAATATGTGTTAAATTGTTTATTATATAGACAAAACATGCCCATATTGTCGATATAATTGTATTATTCTTATACGTTGCTATAATCACTGAGTTATGTAGATGCAAACGCGGTAAATAAAACAAAATGGCCGACAAATTGACCAAAATGATGATATAATGCAAATTACATACATTTATTCTTGGAGTCCAGTACAGCGCACGTCTCACGCGCTTGTTTACAGTAAACAAACTATTTTTATTAAATTCACACGAACGAATGCACAGGTAACAGTTCATCACTTCATAGTGTAAAACAAAGTCCTCTGGTCTGTCTGTTTGTCTGTTCGCGATAACGTCATAAACTACAGATCGGATTTTCATGCCGTTTTCACCAGTAGATAGAATGATTCATGGGGAAGGTTTAAGTATAATTTTTCAAGGTTTTCTTTTTATTATCGGGGCGGGACAACGTCTTCCGAGCTCGCTAGTTATCTGCCCGTAAAAGTCCCGTGAAAGTCGGTCCAACCGATTAGGAAATAGTAGAATATTGGTTATATAATAAGAAAGGAATATTATAAGGTGAGTTATCTGCCAGTGAAAGTCCCGTGAAAATCAGTTCAAGCATTACGGATATTGCACTGCGGCCGAAGGCGAATAAAAAAAACCTAAATTACTTTTTATGAGGTCTGCTATTTACCAGTGAACACCCCGTCCAACCATTGTGGAAATAGCAATGCGGATGAAGCCGCGGACAAATAAAGTACAATATGTCAACCGCTATAATTTCGGCTATCTGCCAGTAAAATTCCCGTTAAAATAGGTCCAGCCGTTTTGGAGATTACCCGGAACAAACAAACAAACAGACAAAATATAATAATATAAAAATATAGGCAAAATATAAAAAAAAAAATTTTAGTCATTTGTAGCCATATACATTCATCAAAAAGTTGTTATTTTAATTGTACATACACAAACTTTATTTTTATAATACGTAATAGATAACAAATTTTGAATAGGAAAACAAAATAAACTTTGAAAACGTTTGCGATAGAAACTTACCACGTTACCATGGCAACGTATATAATATTAATGCTAACGATATCTCTCAAAAGGAAAAAAGTGCCCGATTTTGAAACATTCTTCATTGGTGCTCCGCTCCTATTGATCTTTGCGTGATGATATATAGCCTAAAGCCTTCCTCGATAAATGAGCTATCTAAAACCGAACGGTTTTCTCAAATCGGACTGGTAGTTCCTGAGACCCTAGCGTTCAACCAAACAAACAAACAAACAAACAAACTCTTCAGCTTTATATATTAGTATAAATTATTTCTTTTTGATCATTTCACTAATACACTGATCTGAATCTGAATTTGGAACGCCTGGCAGATGTGAAACAT